>JAODXP020000019.1:37426704-37479132 GCA_027497455.2 Sardinella longiceps | reverse complement strand
GTTATTTATTACTTGTTACTGACATTTTAAAGTAATCCCTTACATTACAATATTAGTATTTTGAAAATGTAAGGCGTTACATTACTGTTGCATTACATTTAAGTTACTCCTCGGGCCCTCCAGTAGCCTATGACCTTCAGTAATTAGTTATCAGTGTTGAGAATGACAAGCAGAGACTGTGAAGTTCTACATTAATTTCGGCACAGCAGACGTTTCATGTCTTGCTCAAGGGTGTAATGGTATGTCACCGGGATTTGAACCCATAATTCCCAGGCTACTAGCATACTAGTCTGAGTTCTTAAATGTTACGCTACAACCATCCCACAATGATTTGCCAGATAGTAATTGGATTGGATGATGAATATATTATGATGTTAAAGCTAAATTAGTGGTAACCAGTGTTTTGGTGAAAAGAATGAGACAAATGGCTTCCTGTGCTTTTGCCATCCCCATGGTGTACAAACAACATTTGGACACTGTCTTATCATCCTGTGTCTCCCCAATGTGTATCCAATCAGACCTCTGCACAGACAGCAGTGAAGGACAGTGAGAGGATCTTTACTGAGATGATCCGTGCCATTGAGAGAAGACGCTCTGAGGTGACAGAGAAGATCAGAGCTCAGGAGAAGGCTGAGGTGAGTCGGGCTGAAGGACTCCTGAAGAGACTGGAACAGGAGATTGCTGAGCTGAAGAGGAGAGATTCTGAGCTGGAGCTTGAGGTAACATCACCATGATAGCACAAACAGTATGATATACTGAAACTAAATCTTTTACATATTGACCTTACCTGCATGTCCTGAAACTGATGTTGAAGTGTAACAAAAGAAAATCATGAAACAATACCCTATTCAATTCAATTCAATTCAATTCAATTTTATTTGTAGAGCGCACAAATACAGTACATTGTCCCGCGGCGCTTTACAGACAGTACGGGAAGCATCCATGAGAATCAGGGGCAAGGAAAAACTCCCTCGCTTTGTAAATAGTTTGTTATGTAGGAAGAAACCTTGGGCAGATCCACGCCTCATGGACTCAGCCTACCTGCCTGGGGCCTAATAAAGTATCCGTAAAGTCTGATGCATAGATTGACCATGGTTAACACAAAACAGTATGAGTACTGAATGTAGTCAGAGATGATATACACATAGTTTGTGCGACAGTCAGGGCCAAGGGATGGAGTCAGTAGTTGGAGTGTGGGATTAGTCAGTATTTGGAGTGGGATCAGAGTTCATTGGGTGTTGGTCGCCATCTAAGTAGTGGTCATCAGGGGGCCGTCAGGCCAGTTCCATCACGGGCCTCAGAGAAAAGGGGGATGGTCATGGTGTGTGGCTCCGGGGAGGTTGGTCAGCATCCGTAGTGGGGTAGGGTTGGTGGCAGGGAGGTACGGGAGGTTCATCACTCAGCCAGTGCGTCGGGGCAGAGGAGGCAAGAGAAACAAAGAGAAACAGAAACAAGAGGATTAGGCCAATCTAGGAGGATATCACTTCATGATATGTGTCATATAATCTAGCTAGAGTGAGGAGAGGGAGAGAGAGAGAGAGAGGAGAAAGAGGGTTGTACAGGATGGCAAGTGTGCAGAAGGTGGCAGCACTAGGCTATCGCAGCATAACTAAGGTATGGTACATGGCATCTCACCAACCCAGAAGGGGTGGTCAGTGGCCGCCTTGGAAAAACAGCAGAGGTAGCCCTCCCAAGAAAGCCCAAGAGGAGTGGTGATATGCCATGGCCCACTCCTAATTATAGGAAATGTCAAAAAGGAAGGTTTTAAGTCTAGACTTAAAGGTATTGAGAGTGTCCGCTTCGCGAATGTAGGGAGGAATAGAATTCCATAGAAGAGGTGCTCGATAGGCAAAAGCTCTTCCCCCAATTGTAGTTTTAGATATGGTCACTTTTTCAAGGAGGCCAGCATTTTGAGATCTCAGAGGTCTTGCTGGATGGTATGGAACAAGTAAATCTGTAATATATGCAGGAGCTAAGCCATTAAGTGCCTTATACGTCATGAGAAGGATTTTGAAGTCAATTCGACTTTTGACAGGAAGCCAGTGTAGAGATGCTATAAATGGGAGAAATATGTTCATATTTCTTAGTTCTAGTGAGTGTTCTAGCTGCTGCATTTTGGATTAGCTGTAGACTTTTAATGCAGGTGTTACTGCACCCTGAGAACAGAGCATTGCAGTAGTCGAGTCTGGAGGTAACAAATGCATGTATAAGTTTTTCAGCATCCTCAAAGGACAGGAACTTCCTAACCTTAGCAATGTTTCTAAGGTGAAAAAATGATGTTTTAGAAATGTGCTTTACATGGCTATTCAGGGAGAGGTCTTGATCAATAAGTACCCCCAGATTTTTCACTTGTGAGCTAAATGAGAGTGTAGGACTGCTAAGTGAGCTATGATGGTGAAGCGAGGTGTCCTTCAGTTGTTTAGAGGCAATCATCATAACTTCAGTTTTATCTGAGTTCAAGCATAAGAAATTTTTGACATCCAAACTTTAATGTCTTCAATACAGGCATTAAGTTTGGTTGTCGGAGTACAGTCGCTAGGCTTCATAGAGAGATAAAGCTGTGTATCATCTGCGTATGAGTGAAATGCAATGCCATGTTTCCTAATGATTTCACCCAGAGGTAGCATATATTCTATTCTTACTACAGGCAGTAACTTTCCTCGCAGCTGTATGTCCCTATGAATCAAACATAGGATAGGACATGCAAAGAAACCAAACTATGGCTGTGTGTGTATGTGTGTATACTGTTATGTGACGGCAACCTACTGTAGGTCGATGGCTCCAACATAAGTGTTATTGATTTGGCCTGATTTCTTTGTACTCGCTAAAAATCTTTACGTTGCAGTTTGTCCTCAAAATTATTATAAAAACAACTTGATCTTTGAATATTTCGGAAAATGGATTTAGAGGCTTTTGAAGCTGAACTCTTATGTTTTCTTTTGCAGAATGCTCCATCAGTGAGAGAGGTACTGAGCGCGACCCTCAGGCAAAGCTTCTCTTTTGAGGCTGTAAAGGAATCTGTGTCTGCAGTGAGGGCAGATCTGGAGGAGAGACTGGATGGCATCTTCAAGCAAGACATGACCAAGATATCTGCAGCAGGTAGGGCAAATAACAGTGATGTAATGATACACCTAGCCCATGATAACATACGATTTACGCTATGAAGGTCACAATACAATACGATACGATACAATACGATGTGATGTGATGCGATGCGATGCGATGCGATGCGCTGCGCTACGTTACGTTGCGATACGATACGTTACGTTACGTTACGATACGATACAATACGATACGATACGAATTACGATGTTTTACTCAAATAGCTGTAGAAGTGGTAGGGGTTGGGAGGTAACTTTCTGGGTGTCTTTTTTTTTTTTTTTTTTTTTTTTTTGGTGTTTGGTTCAAATATCAATGGATGTGACATCTATAAGACAGGGCCTTTGACATGAATGGACCTTTCAGAGATCTTGTGAAATGTGTAATGAACCTAATAAGTGGAACACTCATGTAATGCGTGGTAGATGGTTTTGAAATGATGGCTCCATTTAAACCACAAGTGGTGCACACACTCCAAGTGTGGCGGGTGGCTGTGGTCGTGTACATGTGCATGTAAACAGGTTAGACTGTTAGAGGTTGCACAGTGCCTGTGTGCTAAGGCCGTTTCATAGTCAACACAAGAACGCAATGGTCGCAAGCTCTTACGTGGACGAGCACAAGCAGCATAGGCTGCTCCATTGTAGCCTGACATAGCCCGCCCATAATACGAATGTTCATCCGTATCCATGGTCTGGGGACGGTCTTCATGGGCGTGTTTACATCGGTAGAGAGTCTACCGACCAATAAGTGAAGATGATTAGATGAGCTGTCCAATCGGTTCAAACCAGAAGTGAATGCCCTCCCCCCCGCAGAATAATCGTGTCAGGTTAAAGAACCTCCAGACCATGAATACGGATGAACAGCAGTATTATGGGCGGGCTGTGTCAGGCTAGCTCCATTGACCCTCATGTTGTCACAGACGTTGTTGTGTTGTATCAGGAAAGCTACACACACACTACACGCTTTCTAACGCAGCATGGCGTCCTTGGGTTTGCGTACTTATCGACAATGAAACAGCCCTTACCTGCAGCTAAAGTAAAACATGCAGACACACTTACACTCACTGTTCTTTTTTACTTGGCCAGTGAACAATATGAGAGGCGTTATGCACTGCTTCCTATGTAAATACTCATCAATGATGTTTAAAAGTATATGTTTTCTGTGTGCTTTCTGTTAGTGTCAAACGTCCAGGCTTCTAACCATGAACCAGTAACCAGAGAGCAGCTCCTAAAGTGTAAGTAGGACATAATGACACCTGACCTGACACGGCAACACAGATACACACCACCACTACTAACCCCCCCCCCCCCTTCCCCCCCCAACACACACACACACACACACACACACACACACACACACACACACACACACACACCTTACATCAGTGTTTCTCAAACTGTGGGGCAGACACATGACAGGTGGGGCGCGAGACATCTCTTTGCAAATTTTGCCAACAGCCACACCATGCCCCCCGAATTCACAGCTATTTGTCAGATATGCGCATATGACAATATATTGAGTTTTCCAATGGAGTTATTTACTAGTTGCTGTAATGAGGGGTTCGAGAGAAATTTGGCTTTGAATTAGTAACATGAAAATTCTAACAACAAAAATCCTCTACTCGCAAAGTACTCCTCACAGAGATAGATGTATTGTGCGCAAAGAGCCTTCCAGGTGGGGCGCGAAAATTCTCTGCCTTTCAAAGTGGGGAATGACAGAAAAAGTTTAAGAACCACTGCCTTACATACACATGTAGATACTGTACACGTCCAACACAATTCCAGAACTTTCCAACTGAACTTTTCCACAGATTCCTGTCACTTCACACTGGATCCAAACACAGCAAACAGAAACCTCCATCTGTCTGAAGGGAACAGGAGGGTGGAATATAGAGATGAGCTCCAGTCATATCCTGATCATCCAGAGAGATTTGATGAGTGGTGGCCTCAGGTGCTGTGTAGAGAGGGTGTGTCTGGACGCTGCTACTGGGAGGTGGAGTGGAGTGAGGAGGCTGACATTGCAGTCTCCTATAAAAGCATCAGCAGGAAAGGAGAGGGTTATGAGTGTGGGTTTGGAGCCAGTGATCAGTCCTGGGGTGTGACACTATGCAGCTCCAGCTCCTCTTTCTGGCACAATAACAAAGAGACTAAGCTCCCTCTAGTGGCCAGCTCCAGAATAGGAGTGTATGTGGATCACAGGGCTGGAACTCTGGCCTTCTACAGCATCTCTGACACAATGACCCTCCTGCACAGAGTCCAGACCACTTTTATTGACAAACTCTACCCTGGATTCTTCATACATTTTGGATCATCAGTGAAGCTGTTGTGACACAAACCACATCCATCAGGACAGTGGGCCTACACTAAAGACACAGACACAGTTAGTGAATGTTATCACACAAGCACAAATCCATTTCTGGAGCCCAGCAGCCAGCTTCTCCACATCTGCTGAATCAACAGCTCCCCACACATGAACTAGCTTACTGGGT
Source organism: Sardinella longiceps (assembly GCA_027497455.2). Taxonomy (NCBI): domain Eukaryota; kingdom Metazoa; phylum Chordata; class Actinopteri; order Clupeiformes; family Clupeidae; genus Sardinella; species Sardinella longiceps. The sequence goes on along the minus strand of JAODXP020000019.1, from coordinate 37,473,545 downwards.
GATAAATGTTTATAAATAATAATACAAATGGACGAAACGCCGATGAACGAAACACCGGCGGACGAAATGGTTGGTCCCTGTGGACGACACGGATGCTCCCTTGGACGAATAGACTGCATGGTGGACGAACTGGCGCTGACGAAACCCGCATGGACGAATCGCCCTGCTCCCAATGTTTAGATGAGTCCAGTGTTTCATCCCCTCTGACCTACGTAGACTGCATTGAATGAAATTTCCGGATGAATCTTCTGCAGTATGGAATATTCATGAAGGGTTATCGCATGTCACATGTTGATAACTGTCTCTACATTTGCATAGTATGAAAAACATACTGTATTTAGACATTTATGTAACAAAATTGTCATTTCAAAAGTAAAATCTTTTATTAAATGTAGACTTCATGTCCAAGAGCATGGTGAAATGATCAGCAGGATTGATGAGGACACAATAAAAACACTTTAAGTTGATTATAATTTTTAGGTTTGTAATAATACTCAGAACCTCTAATATTCAAATTTAAGAGAAACACTTGTTATTTTTTTCATGTTAGACCAAGTAGGCCTATTCCTTCTCATAAAACCTGAAGCTTCATAATAAAAGCACTGCTATGCAGCATTTTATATTTTATACACATTTTAACAGTTCATTAACTGCTTATTTGCATAATTTAATTTGATGTTACTTACCACAGGATATAGAGAGCACTACTGCAACTCCTTAGCCTGATTGCCATCGACTTTCAAAGCTCTGCGAGACTTTGGTCTGAAAGCGCATGGTTGACCCGCCTCCCTCTAATGCCTCGGTTTGCTACTGGTCGTTCATAGAAAATGCTGTGCCAAAGCAAAACCAATCACACCACTCTTTCCTGTGACGTCTGTGACGTGAAGGGAACTGTTTGCTAACAGGACTGAGAGCTGTTGGAGCTGCTCAAAGTTTATTTGTTCCCGACCAAGGGGGAGGAGTTTCACATTTTGTGGAACTCAGAAATCCGTTCAGATCAGCAGCTGGCCAGACCAGCGACAGCAACGCCGGATGTGTTACTCCTAGGCCTACTTTTCCATCAGTGTCTTTTCCTTCTAGAAAATGAAAGAGGAGAAGGTTATAATCTCTCCACTTCCGGGGGGCTGCAGAGCTGAGCGGGCTGATGCGTCATACCATGAATCCGGGGACCCGGGTTCAATCCCGACCCGAGTTCATTTCCCGATCCCTACCCCTCTCTCTCTCTCCCACTTGTTTCCTGTCATACTCTCTACTGTCCTATCGAATTAAAAGGCAAAAAAGCCCTAAAAAAATAATCTCTCCACTTCCAAGATCAGACAAATTCTTTGTATTGTCAACATGGTACAGTATCGTTAGGCAGTTGGGGTTGCATAAATGGTAAAATGGACTGTATTTATGTAGCGCTTTTCTACTCCTACGAGCACTCAAAGCGCTTTACAATGTATACCTCACATTCACACACCGGTGGCAGAAGAAACTTACCTCACTCACGTCAGATCATGGTAAAGAAGAAACCATGCAAGGCACCAACCTGCTCACCGGGAGCAATCTGGGGTTAGGCATCTTGCTCAAGGACACCTCAATGGGGTCAGGCGGAGTGGGACTCGAACCTGCCTCCGGTTGCCAATCGGCACCTCTACCGACTGTGCCACCATCACCCCATGTATAAATGGTCACTTGATAAGTGAAAATAATACTTACAGTAATAGCGCAATGAAGTTGGTCTCATTGTCAGGGATGTAGTGGTGGCTAAACGCAAGTCAATTCTGTTTACCCATCTCTTAAATTTTTGCAGTGGTGCATAAATTCAAAGAGTTTATGCACCACTGCATTATGTTATAATGTAAAATTTAATTCCAAAGACATAGTCTTCCATCATGAAATATGTTCTGCATATTATTTTAAGCATCTGATTCTACCCACTTTGAATTGATCTCAAAATTCATAGTTTAACCACCTCTGTTACATTGGGAATGCCTTAGTCTCACTGCCTTAATTGATGGGAAACAAAAGTAGGCCTAGCCTTACTTATCAGACACAATTTCCAAAAATAGATCAAATAGTCCATGTATGCAGCCTGTTGGTCTGACCCTAACAATACCCCCACTTGAACAGAAGGGGGAGTAGCCTAACATCATGAAGTCATGATAGTCATGAAGAAACGAAAGTGAAAGGAATTATTGATCAAACGGCTCTTGCTGGTAAGCGTCTCAGTAAAATGGCAGAGGCAGTTTCCATTAATCAGGACCTTTTTACATGTCCAATTTGTTTGGATCTGTTGAAGGATCCAGTGACTCTTCACTGTGGACATAATTACTGTATGGGCTGCATTAAGGGCTGCTGGGATCAGGAAGATCAGAAGGGAATTTACAGCTGCTCCCAGTGCAGAAAGACGTTCTCTCCAAGACCCGTTTTAAACAAGAATCACGTTTTTGCTGAGCTTGTGGAACAATTTCGGAAGACCAGAATCCAAGCTGCCCCTTCAGCTGAATGTGTCGCTGGACCTGGAGATGTCGAGTGCGACGTCTGCACGGTGAGAAAACGGAAAGCTGTGAAGTCCTGCCTGGAGTGTCTGGTCACTTACTGTGAAACTCACTTGAAGGTTCACAATGAAGCACACCCAGGAAGAAAACATTTATTGGTTGATGCCACAGGCCAGCTACAGGAGAGGATTTGCCCTCGACATGATAAAATATTTGAAGTATTTTGCCGTACAGATCAGAGTTGTATCTGCTATCTGTGCACAATGGATGAACATAAAGGCCACGACACAGTCACAGCTGCTGCTGAGCGAGCTGACAAACAGGTGAGCGAGAAGGCTTTCCAGCAAAACAGATCTAGCCTACATGTGACATTTCTGCTGTGCAAATGCCCAGAAACCTTGACATCATAATAGCCTACACTGGTTATAAATGTGTTCATTTTTTCACAAGATTTGCACAACTGTGTTCGTTGTTGTTGCACAACATAGCAGAAAAGCGTGCAGAAACTAGAGTTCTGATCCGGATAATCACCTACATTTAATGGGTTCCTCCTTGAGAAAAGACACCTCTAGTAAAAAAAAAAATCATAATAATCTGTCCATAAATTTAGGCATAAAGTTGCAAATAAACAGACAAACAAACAAACAGTCAGACAAATTCCGATGAAAACATAACCCCTTAGCGAAGGTGAAAATATTTTTTTTTCCTGTCCTGCAGTAGTCAGAGACTATGCCTTTTCATGTCAACATATTCATTAAGATTTTAAGAAGAAAAAAAACTGTGAAATTTCATTACTGTATTATAATTTCAAATGAAACCATACATTATACACCATACCACTGTGTCATAACAGTCCCTTTTTTTTACGAACAGAAGCAGTGGAGCGAGACTCTGTCGAAATTCCAACAGAGTATCCGGGAGAGAGAGAAGGATTTACATGAACTAACAAAGGCTGTGGAGACTCTCAAGGTGAGGACTGACCGCAGTATGAATAGAGGTTCTTTTCTCCAGTCGGTCAGAGTTTATAATACTGTAATGATATCAGTTTTTTTAGTTTATCTTATCTGATACTGGGGCTTATAGGCTGAGCTGTTTTAGAAGGACCCCTCCTCTTTGTGTGTCTCCTATCAGAGTTCTGCACTGACAGCAGTGGAGGACAGTGAGAAGATCTTTACTGAGATGATCCGATCCATTGAGAGAAGACGCTCTGAGGTGACAGAGCTGATCAGAGCTCAGGAGAAGGCTGAGGTGAGTCAGGCTGAAGGACTCCTGAAGCAACTGGAGCAGGAGATTGCTGAGCTGAAGAGGAGAGATGCTGAACTGGAGCAGCTTTCACACTCACAGGATCACATCCATTTCCTTAAGGTGAGTGTTCATTAATTTGTATATGCAGTATTTCACAAATTTGTTCATTTTCTTATGCAACCTCCATGGCTGAATACAGGGGCAGACACAAAAAATTCATATGATGATTTACATCATAAGAATAAGACCCTTTCAATTTGCGTTAGGGATGTGACAAGAAATGTACAAGCTTTTATGGGAGATTACAGTTTTCATATGAAGCCTGTGAAGTTTACAAAGAAACTTTTTTATTCCATTCATACTAAGCAGGACACCTCACAGAAAAAGACTTAATTTAAATGTACCGGTGAATGTAAAATAAGTTGGTTTTGATTGGGGTTATTTTGGGAAAACCGGCGTTATGGACGCTCCCATGTGAATGGTGAATGTGTGTTATTACCCACTTTTTTGCCCATTATAAGCCCCTCCATAGACTTACATTGTGGGTGAATAGGGTAAAAATTAAAACAAATAGATATCCTTTTCGAAACTTGCTCAGATGATTATTTACTTTTAGAAAATGCTTGTTGTTGTTTTTTTTCGTGGAATTGCCCATATCAATATTTTGTGTTCTTTGTAGTGCTGTCAAAATTAACTGATTAATCATGTGATTAATCCCAAAAATTTAACTCAGATTAAAAAAATTAACTCAGATTAATCCTGATGAATATGGTTCCACTTTCATGCCATTTATTATGTTCGATTTCAGATAGAAAATGGCTCGGCTATCAAGTCAAACTATACAAAGATTATGGCTTAGCTTCTGACTGTCCAACAACATGTTTGGGGAACCCTTGGGGGTAGGGGACAGGTGTGAATTGCCCCATTTGAGAAGAAAAGAGGCAACTATTTAGTATCAGGGCCTTTACAGGGCAAAATAAGGATCCAACATACCCTTGCATCCAAATTCTTACTGGAGGAAATGAGTTGCGATTAAAAGTGATTAATCACGATTAATCATTGTAAAATTTTGTGATTAATCAGATTAATTATTTTAATCGTTTGACAGCACTAGTTCTTTGTTTTATTCATTCATTCTTTCCTTCTTTCTATAGACTTTCCAGTCAATCAGTGGCCTACCTGAGTCTGAAGACATAACTGTCAACCAAAACCTCACCTTTGAGGCTGTGACAAAATCAGTCTCTGCACTGAAGTTGCAACTGGAGGATTTTTGCTCTCAGGAAGTCATGAAGCTATCTGCAGCAGGTTGGTTTCATAATATTAAAGAAATATTACGAGTGGGAGTTATTTATTATTATTATTATTATTATTATTATTATTATTATTATTATTATAATTATTATTTTATTATTATGTGATTTGGTCTCTGATTTCTATGATTTTTGGTTTATTACTCTCATTATTATTATTACTATTATTGTTGTTGTTGTTTTATTATTTTTTTGTGATTTTACCTTATATTTTATGATAACATGTAAAGCACATTGAGCTACCTTGTGTATGAAATGGGCTATAATAAACTAAACTTGAAACTTGAAACTTGAGTGGTGTTGGTATATTGCCATGGTTGTGGTTTGGCCGCACAGGCACGAAGCCGAAGACTCACATATTCCACTGATGTTTACAAAGTTCTCATGGTTATGGTGTCATTCTTTATATCTCAATAGTGAGTGATGTTAAGGCTGTCATGACTGACCCAGTGACCAGGGAGGATTTCCTAAAATGTGAGTTTACACACACACACACACACACACACACACACAAAGCATATTACATAATGTTACATTGACCTGACTTGTAAGTTCCATATTAGGCCTAGTCCACACGGCAACGCAACGAGATTTTTTTTAGCGGGCTGAGAAAAAAAAATCGCGTCCACACAGGCAACGGAGCGCTAACAAATCTCATCCAGATGGCTCCGTTGTCATTCAGTGGAATGATGTAATACATATTCCTGGCCAGCAGGCGGCGATAACAGTTTCAGTAAATAGTCCGTTTCAATGAAGAAATCAACAGCTCCTGAAAGTTCGTCGGAAGGATCTATGCTTTTAAAATGCTGCTTTTAAGACTAATAAACGTTGAAAACTTGAAGGTTTGTGATGTCTGTTTATGAACACAGAAGTTACTTACTAAAATAGTTGGGATGGATGGATCAGATTAATGACTGTAGGGTTCAGATAGCTAACAGGTTACACAGGGACATAGACAGGAATACCATTAGGCTAAATTGCTATGCTAGCGATTTTATAGCCTAGCCTACTGTGCCAGCCTAGGCATTTGAGACCTTACAAACTAGTTTGATAGTTAAACAAGGATTAAGAGGTTTTGTAGCAATATAGTGCAACTAATAACAACGCCTGCAGCAAAGGCTGTCAAACATGGTGGTGTTGGTGGTCACATGTAAGGTTATTTTGGTCACGTGTTGGTGACAACGGGGCTAATTCGCGTCCACAAGACACCAAAACGATAACGTTGCAGCCTGGCAACGATTCCGTCCCACCCTGGCGGGCGTTGTGAAAAAATATCGGATCAGCCCACCCAGAATGCCGTTGCCATGTGGACAGAAGGCCCAAACGATACAAAAATACCAGATTTCGTTGCCGTGTGGACAGGGCCTTAGTCTGGTGAAATAAATTCTTTCTGGATTTACTAACACACACACACACACACACACACACACACACACACAGTTACATGGATAGAGCTTTAAAAATGTAGCCTATATTGTAAATATGACAGTACTAAGATACTCTTTGATACATACTGCAAATGCACAAAAATTGCACACAAATATACCAATTTGAACAGTCATGAACACACACACACACACACACACACACACACACACACACACACACACACACACACACACACACACACAGACATACATCTCACATTTATGAAAAATCCAAACTATATCACCAATGAATCATGCCACACACAGAGACATTCTCTAAATTCACTTTAACAGACACCCGTCTTAACTTCTTAACTCCATCAGATTCCTGTCACTTCACACTGGATCCAAACACAGCAAACAGATTCCTCCATCTGTCTGAGGGGAACAGGAGGGTGGAGCTTAGAGATGAGCTCCAGTCATATCCTGATCATCCAGAGAGATTTGATGGGTGTTGGCAGGTGCTGTGTAGAGAGGGTGTGTCTGGACGCTGCTACTGGGAGGTGGAGTGGAGTGGGGAATGGGTTAATATAGCAGTGGCATATAAGAGCATAAGCAGGAAAGGAAACAGTGATGAGGTCTGGTTTGGCGAAAATAATCAATCCTGGAGACTGACATCTAATTCCTCCAGTTATTATTTTTTTCACAATAAGAATAAGATCAACATCTCTGTAAAGTCCAGCTCCAGAATAGGAGTGTATGTGGATCACAGGGCAGGAACTCTGGCCTTCTACAGAATCTCTGACACAATGACCCTCCTACACAGAGTCCAGACCAAATTCACTGATACACTCTACCCTGGGTTTGCTTTTTGTTCTGGATCATCCGTCAAGCTTCTGTGAGTGCAGGGTCTAATGATAAACCTGGACATGTGATAAACCTTGTTATAAACCCTGAAATAGACAAGCCTGTTGCAATTTACTCTTAATTACCTATCCGAGGCCTACTTGAATTGATAAAAATTGTATTTTATTTTTTATAATTGATTTAGAAATGAGTGCAGTTTTGAAATGGCAGGGTCCCCACGGCTCATGTTATATTTTTTTCTTTTGATGTTTACAACATTGTAAATTGTGGATATGCAGTTGAGAATGACATTAAAGATAATGAGAGCACAATGAAAAAAATGAAAATAGATGGTTCTGCATGTAAATCTTTCAGAAACATGCATGCTGCATCTCTCATTTGGAAATGTCTAGCCTGTATGGTATACCATATCAGTGGGGGGTAAAGATAATTTCACTCATTTGAGTACATTTGTATGTTATGTGATGAAGCATGATTGCGGAATCACCACTCATACACACGAAAGAATAACTAGAAAAGCACTCTGTGTGTGCAGACCTCCGCCAAGGCAAAGCAGTTACAGACTCAATATAAATTCCAGATTGTGTTCTGGATCACCAATCACCACCAAAATCGTATCAGTTCTTACTCATCCCAAAATACACCCAAAATAACTTTTTGAGTAATGTTGTACACAGACAGACACAAACACACAGACAGACAGGTGTGGAGGTAATGAAAGAGTTGCAGTTCAATTCTAATATTGAAGTAGCCTAGGAATCTAGACCCTAAATTAATTTTCTCTGTGCCTACATCTTGCCGTCAGCCATAGGAAACTGTGATATTCAACCTTTGTTGAGGGTTGACGTGGGGGACCAATCACAATGCTCTATGTGGGAAGGGAGTCGTTGGCCGGACTTAGCGTTGTTTGAATTGGCTTGTTCGTTGCTCTGATTGGTCGTAACTATTGCGTGCAGAAGTAGTTTGAAAGAACGCAGATACTTCAGCCATGGTCCATCATCGGTCAGACTATACATTATATGCTATAGACTGCTTGTCAGGGTAATATTGTAGTAGGCATGGTGTTGGGTGTCAACACATGTTGTCAACTATGTTGTGGGTGCCAATGGAGTCCCCTACGAAGATATCAAACATGTTCACCCATCTTGAAAAACACCATCCTAAACCATCCACAAGCGTAAAAATGTGCTTAGAAATGTAATCATCTAAAGTGTAAAGGTCACTCAATAACCGCTTAATCGAGTATTATTATCTGATTTACACTGTATCATTCCCTACTGTATGTGATAAAACTGTGCATTAGTGCAGATATGAGGTGAATTTAAAATGCTGTGGTGGAGGCCATTCTGACTCTGCCTCAAAAATGCAAATACACAAAACTCTTCACTGCTTCCCATCTTATTTTACCTTCTATCTGATGCATTTGTCATCATAATCTCCCTCCCGTATCAGGAGTAGCCTAACTTTTACTTGTAGAAAGGTAAAATGGAACCACATGCAATGTGGTTGAGATGGGAGTAAAGGTGAGAAAATTGAAAGTTGAATCATTTGTCAATGGTGAAATGCCAGACCCTTGTACGAAGCTAAAGCATAGACTAAGGTCAAAGCCAGGTTAATATAGGCCTTGTTCATATATTGTCTCAAAAAATACTAACACACATGTAGTAGGCTATAATGTTTCTATTAAAAACACAGGACACCAAAAGTAACCTATCACTCTATCTCCTCTCTCACATTCTCTCTCTTTCTGTGAATGACCAGTATGAGACATGGCAGACACCTCAGTTAAAAGACAGGAATGTTTTGCATGCCAAGTTTGCCTGGATCTACTGAAGGATGGCACAGGCAAGCTACAGGAGAGAATCTTTCAAAGTCATAAGAGGATTTTAGATATCTTCTGTCACTCAGACCAGAGCTGTATTTGCTATCTGTGTATGGTTGACAACCATAAAGACCACAACACAATCTCAGCTGCAGCAAAATGGAGATACAACCAGGTGTGTACCACATTCTAGTATCCATTTATTTGAGAGGTCTGATACTGTTCATAGCTTATAATGTTTGAGCCCTATGTTAAACATTGACATTTGATGCCTGTTTCATCCTGAATATGACAATTATGCCTATAAAGGTCTGATCATTTTCACTGGTTCTGGATCTGGGCCAAATCCAAAGGAGATCCCAACAGAGAATCCAGGAGAGACAGAAGGAGCTGCAGGATCTGAGGAAGGCTGTGGAGACTCTCAAGGTGAGGACTGGGAAATAGCTGGTTGATAGAGGTTTCCAATTTCTCAAGGTTTCGGCTGTCTATGACATGTCATGTATGTCGTAATTGTACTGCTAAATTATTGCTGTGCTGATTTTTGATGATTGAATAGTGATTGGACTTTGGTATTGGGAAGCCTTGGCCTGGGAGTTTCTATGTTCCTTTGCACGCTCAATTTCTTTTCACTCTGCAAAGCAGCATGGTGACCATGGCTGATTTTCTCGCCTGCTTTCGGTATCCAATCACAGAACAAAAAGGGACTAGCATGGCCCTCGATTGCATTTTACGTCACGTGGTGGCTCTGGTATTGGCTCTGAGCTATGTACAGATGCTATGATAGTAGTGCCCAATAATAGGCTCTGGACAATCGTAAACGATGCTTCCGCTACGAGAAAAGCAATTGGTGGGACTCCAGACTAAATATCACTTGTGATTTTAGTTTGTCGTTCACCAGGCTAGGTGCAAACTGTTGTAAGTTAGGGATAAAGGCCTCCGAGGTGTTTTCCGATACAGGGGAATAATGCATAAGATGGAAACACAGAACAGCACAACGGCAGAGCCAAAGTGCTGTTCACTTCTGCAGCACTTATCATCACCATGAAACCCTTTTCAGCTTCACTTCCCTCTGTGTGTGTCCTGTCCTCCTCTTTGTGTGTCTCCTGTCAGAGCTCTGCACAGACAGCAGTGGAGGACAGTGAAAAGATCTTTACTGAGATGATCCGCTCCATTGAGAGAAGGCCCTCTGACATGACAGAGCTGATCAGAGCTCAGGAGAAGGCTGAGGTGAGTCGGGCTGAAGGACTCCTGAAGAGACTGGAACAGGAGATTGCTGAGCTGAAGAGGAGAGATGCTGAGCTAGACCAGCTCTCACACACAGAGGATCACATCCATTTCCTCAAGGTTACAACACATAATTAATTTCCAATACACATTAGATTCAAAATAAATCTTCTTTCAATAAGAATCGTTCATATAAAATCCTGTGCTCCTTTCTCTGAAATTGATATTCATATAACTAATGTACACTATGAGAGAATTCTCATGATAGGCCTGTGTTTTCTTATGGGGAAAAAAAGATAAAAGCATCTACCAAGTACACAAAAACAAATATTTTTGCATGAAGGAGCTGTGTACTCGAGTAAAACAGTACAAAACAGCAAAAAACAGTGAAACAGTACAAAAATGAGATTGGATTATGTGGTATAAACAGGTTCCATCCTTTCTTTTATTTAAACAACTAATTTTCAAGATGCAATTGTCATAATCTGGGCTCAAGTGATTTTTTTTATGTTTGTCATTGTAGAATATTCCTTACCTCACTCACGTCAGATGTAGCGCTACGCGCGAACATCTGATCCTCCGCGATAGACGATTTATTTCAGGAGCCAGAAATCCTTGAATCTAACTGGACAAACGGCTTGTCCATCAATTTAATTGACGTACACTTCAGCCAACCACATCGAAACCAACCGATGACGCTGGTTAAGTTTGTTGGATTGGTTGGATTCAAAACAGTTGCTTCTTCGCTACGTCACACCCTCTACAGCAGCCAGCAGCCCTGACTGGTCCGGTTAGGAAATATTGGGCTTGAAATCCCTCCCAATGGCATCAACATCAGATCGTTGCGCGGAGGCCTTACGAAAGTTACGTAGCGCATGATCTGACGTGAGTGAGGTAAGAATATTCCATCATTCAGAGATCTTCCTCACGTCAAAGACTCAGCATGACCTTCAGCCAAAGCTTCTCTTTTGAGTCTGTGAAGGAATCTGTCTCTGCAATGAGGGATAATATGGAGAAACTCAATAGCATCTTCAATCAGGAATTGCACAAGATATCTCATTCAGGTTGGACAAACCACATTTATGGATGTGTAAGACATTATTCCAATATTCAACTGTAATTCACTCATTCTTTTTATCAATGAGCAATAACCAGCTCCCTAAGACTTGAGAGCTACCACTATAGATTCCACACAGCTCAAATAAAATTTTGTTTAGATCTAGCGGGCCAGTCACACAGAAACAGAAACATTAAATTCTCGAAGTACCACAGTTAAGTAATAGCAGGGGCGGAGCCAGAGGGTGGCCAGGGAGGCACTAGCCTCCCCTGGAATCTGATTGGCCACCCCAGGTGCCCCCCACCCGCTCCCCGAATTTCATTCGCTACTGATGATTGACAGTTCAGTTCAGCGCACGTCTTGGTAAGAAGCGCTTTTTTGAGCCAGAGAGCAATAGACAGAGCTCATGCAGCACTTGAGTTAGTGAGGTAATGGAGAAGTTCTGTGAAAATATCCCTATAATGTAAGTTTTCAAGAACAGCTCACCAGATAAAACATCTGTTTCCAATCCTGCAGTGCATTAGGAAGATGCCCTCAGTAATGCAGATAGGTGATCAACATTTTTGGATACATTGTACCTTTGCAAGATACAGCATAACCTACTGTTATAGGTATGTGGTGCAAGCTATCAGTGATGTTTAAATAGCTATTTGAAATACATTTTTAGCATCAATGTTGTCTGATAGTTCAAACTAAAATGACGTGCTTCTTAGGCTACATGCTCCTTACCGATAATTGCTCTTGCACTAGAGTGTATAGAGACTATTCATCACATATCTAGGCGACCTACATCTTTGGTATAGGCCTACATAATCTGAATTTTCACATGGTGTGATTTACCAGTGGCTGTGACGGCAGTAGCAAGTAAATTAGCTTTGAAAATAGGCTATACTAATTCGGATGTGCTATTCTGCGTCTAAAACATCAACTTTTTCACCATTGCACTGCTCTCACAGCATTTGTCAAACATGCACAAAATGCACATCAAAATAAAGTGCATTTCAAGTGGTTTCAAATGATACTACTAACTAGTTGCTGTGGTAAATAGTTCGTTAGAAAATCAACTTTTAAATTAGTTACATTTAACCGTTGAGCATATTGCATTACTTCCGTAAAAACCCTTTTCTCTGTTTAACTGCACAGCATTTGTAACATATTTCTTCTAGGCTACAGAATATGTGAAGGCACACAATCTAAATTTGTAGAACTTGCAATGTTATTGGTTGGTAGGCGAATGGTTCACCAGACAATTAAATGAATGATTACCTTGATCATAGCCTGTATAACATTCATCAGATCAATATAGCTTGACATGTTCAGGAAGCTCCTGTGAAGCTATTCACTTCAGGCATATATGATCTATCTAGTAAGGTTGCAAAGACCTATTTTTTTTTAAGGTTGTCTACAGAAAGAGAATGTGAAAAATATGAATTAATTAGAATTTTAATGTTTTTCTTTAGGCTGTGAAAATAGGGAAAGGGGAAATATTTCACTAATCCTTTTAATTCTTCTTTAAAAAAAGAAGAGAGAATAATGGTTGATAAGAGCAGAGTTCTAAGTAAAAATCTGTTTTAATACCGTCAATGGTATTTGAGCAATTGCGTGTGAAAGTGTGTGTGTGCGTGTGCGCGTACCATATGCTGTCATGTGCACAAAGATGAGAACATAGACTACTTTTTTTGTCATATTCATTGGCCCCCCTGAAATATCCTTGGCCACCCCAAGTACAAAAGTCTAGCTCCGCCACTGGTGATGACAATATACAAAACATCATTGGATTTTATGTTATTTTGTGAGAAGTTTGACTTAAAAATCAAAACATTTTGGTCTGTAAATCCCTTCACATAGACCCAGAGAGGAATTGGGCAACTGATCAATATGAAACATACAAAATTTAGGCTACATTATGAACACAAAGTATTCACAACAGCTAGCAAGCAGTTGTAGACAATCTGATATTTGCCTGTGTGTGTTTTGCAGATTGATTAATGAGCTGTCAGACTGAGGTGTCTTTTAGACCTGAAACAGCAGGTGCCCTTTGAAGGTGCTGTGATGGTTTGCATTGCATAATATCCTGTGACCAGCAGGCAGGTATACATCCACCACATCTCCCACCTCCAACTGCACACTAACTGCATTGAATGCATTTATGTAACCACTAGATTCAGCATATGTCGACACTAATTTCTGTCCGTTCTTTCGGAGTTGTGCAAATATGCGTTTGTCTCCGTAATCATTGTAACTGAAGTCATAAACACCCCTCACTGGTGAAGTGAAGAACCCTGAAAGATAAACAAAGAGAAAGTTATGACACACACACACACACACAAACACACAGACCCATGCACATGCACAGAGATAGCGAAGGTTTTATAGGTTGTGAAGCGAAAATGACCTGTGATTGAGTTGTATCCATCACCAATGTTGGTAAAGATTTGTTTGTAGACTAGAGTTTTTCCAGTGTTGAAGGGTCCTGTGTAGATGTTGGAACCTCCAATCTCCAGTGAAACTGAGAAAGCCACTCTATTCTCTTGGGGCAAACAAGCATAATATACTGAACACTTTTTAGTGTACTAAAACAGGTTGCGTAAAATAGGAGGTTGGGGGTTGGGGGGTGTAAATAAGATTTATTTTAAGGGGAACACCGGTACGTCCAGCTTTTATTACATTGCTAGAAGTCATTGAGTAGGCCCTACTGTCAGTTGTTAAAAATTGAAACAAATCCGTGTTGCCTAGGCCAAGATATCACGGTTAGCAGCAAGTCTGCCAATGCAGCTAGCCAGCTAAATCTACTGGGCAACTTTCTAACGTCAAAACAAATCACGACCCTGTGACAAACGAATATTTGCCTCCGCTACCTAGGCTTAGATTAATTGGCAAGGACAATAAATAAATAAATAATAAGAAAGAAAATGCCAACCTCCGTTCTCTCTCTGCATATTTTCCAACTGGTTCTCACTGACTCTCAGTCTGGTCTCCAGAGTTTCTACTTTATTCTCACTGGCTCTCCGTCTGGTCTCCACAGTAGTTGCTTCTTTCTCACTGGCTCTCAGTCTGGCCTCCATGGCATCCATTTTTGTTAAGGCGTATCTGAGCTCCACTCTCTGCTCTGCAATCACAGCACTCATCTCTCTCAGCACAGCGTGGATGTCAGCCTCATTGTTTTGCTGGGCGGTGGAAGAGCTGCCTGCTTCTTCAATGTTCTCTATTGCATGACCCACAGTCTCTACTTCGCCATGGTGGTCCTGGTGAGTGATGTCATTTTCACTGACAGTCTCTCCTCTAAGCTGCGTCTCAGCCAAACAGCAGCTTAGCAGCACCAGTAGAGCTCCACAGGTCTTCATGATGAAACTGGACAATAAGTGTCTGTGTCCTTTGGTATTGCAGCTCTTCTTGCCTCCTTTTATTATAGAGTCTCCAGTAGCTCACGTGCTGACATTGGCACAGGGGGATAAAGTCTAACAAACAAACACACTTATATGAGGCTGTTATTTACACGTGACGGGCGGTTTTATGGTGGATTACTAATAGGTACTAGTTTTAAGATTAACCAGAACTGACCAAAACAACCTCAGATTGGGTAATCAAAATGTGGGACCACAATGACCTGTCTAGAGCAATATAGCTACTGCAATGGGGATTTATGAAAAGGCAGACTATTTGCACCTGGGTGTATATTGTCAACAATGCGGTTTGCACCTAGTTGGAATAGTAGCTATTTATGTAGCATAGTATAGTATGTAGCATAGAATAGCAGAGACAAGCAAATAAAGCTATTTAAACTTGAGTAGGCTATACTTTGTTAGCTTCTATTCTCTTCCATTGATTGAAGAAATTTGTTTTTGGCGCCACTTACACGGGACATTTTTTTTTTTTCAAGTGTAAGGCTAAGTTGTGGCAAGAGATCACATCCTTCCTAGCCTGGGCCCGTCCATACTTCCTGTTGCTGCATGAAATTCCGCAATCAAGTCAGTATGGCCAAGGAGGCAATTTCCTCTACTACTCTCGAGCCCAGGAAAATCAGGACCAAATGAGAAACGAGCAGGCTGAAGGAGGCGAGCTAACGATGACTGTCCAGCTCTGTCCCATAACATTGATAGAAGTTTAATAGCATTTGATAGACATTTAGATTAATCCTGCCTGGAATTCCTGGGCAATGCTAGCTTTGCCAGACCACAGTTCATTTCTGAACATGGTCGCGGAAACCAGCCACTCAAAATTGGGTGAGTTGTAGCCTATAGACTCATAGGCTACGTTTACACTGCAGATCAGATGTGCCCAATTCCGATTTTCTGCTCACATCTGATTTTTTGGATTGCGTGTTTACATCTACTTTCAAAAGTGCCCAAATCAGATGTGCATGTTTACACTTGCCAGACACTTGAAACAACCTGCATGCGTAGAAGGCACGTCCGCCCTGACCGCCCTCGAACAATGGCCTTTCTAAAGTGGCTCATGAACACCCGCGAGTGTTGTAAAATCTCCTGTAAATGGAGAGAAATAAGTTTAGCGCGTTGTAGCCTACTACTGAGAGGTAGCGAGACAGAGGTGCAACGGAGAGAGTTCCCGAGCAGTTTACAGATCTAGATCTAGATAGCTATTTGAACAAACGGCCCGCCCGTCTCTCTCATCATCAAATGACTTTGTCAGTAAAATGAAAGTCCTGCTATCAACCAGCAAATGAAATGAACCGCTTGAGAAAGTGAAGGGGAAAAAATAAAGTCCGAGCATTGTTGAAAGTGAAAGCATGTCGGCTTCATTGCATGTATGAGAGGGGCACTCTGAAACATCACTGTCAAAACGGAGAAGATGACGGTTATGTGGTTGTTAATCGCGGAGTAGACATAAATGAATCTTGAGGGAATTAAACAAAAAGCATTTCTCTGCTACCCTACTCATATCTTCCTAAATGGATTCGTTAATTTTACTGAAATTCGTCCTTGTTTCCCCTGCGGTGTGTAGGCTATGGATAGTCAGCCTAGGTCACTTCTCTCCTTCTAACTTGCGTGTTGGTGTAGAAAAACTCCCAATCAGCTCCCAATTAATGACGTATGAGACGCATTGGTAGGGAACATCCGATCTGTCTGTTTAGACTGCCATCACATCAACACATATCTGATACGTATCTGATTTCTGACCACATATGACAGAGGCCTGGATCTGATCCGGACAAATCAGATTCCATGTGACTTTTTTCTGTTTACACTGTCGTCAACCACATCGGAATTGTGCCACATGGGAGCAAAAAAATCGGATTTGAACTGCCAGTGTAAACGCAGCCATAGTGTAGCTTACCACTGCACTAAAACATGTGTGAACGTGAAATAATAGCCTAGAATACATCAAACTGTGGATTATACAGGTCCTGAAAAAAACACAAGATTGATAATACAGGCTAATCTGAAACAGCAGGTGTTGTTCTTATTCTGTCCTCTATAAAAACTTACTTTTTTAAGCCTTTACATAGCCTTGTTGGTGGCTCAAATTAATGTATAATAATTCATATTGACCTACCTATCCCAATTCAGGTACAATATGTCTTTAGTTTCAACTGTTCTCTGTAAGAAGACATTTAATCGTATCAGGAGTTGTAGTAAAGATTTGTAGCCTGTGCACTTCCATTCACTCGTGTTCTTCAAAAATGAAAATGTAAAAACTCACAATGATAGCACTTCTTTGAAATAGAGCTAATGAAACCACTGTGTGTGTGTGTGTGTGTGTGTGTGTGTGTGTGTGTGTGTGACTAAGGCAAGCTGCTGTAACTGCGACAAACTCTAGCAACATTCAACATATGTTCATAAAAACAGCATTAGACTGTTATGCTGTGATTTATTCTGAAGCAAGATTCCTGTCAAACCTGTTTTGATACAAGCAAACTACCCTATAACCAAAAACTGTGTGGGCCAAGAAAAATCAAGTTAGTCCGGCCCTATACATATTGTTTCCTTAATGTCCATGCAACAACTCCAGCACTTGTGAATGAATAATGCAAGATGAAATGCTTAATTAAAACTGAGAGAAGAATTGTCATTACTTTACCTTACGCTGCTGAAGTCTGACACATGAAAGACAACCCACCTCATTCCTTGGGAAAGGCTTGCGTCTGTTTCTTCTTATCGTAAATAAAACTGTCAAGCCAGTTAGACCAGTTTTCTTATGCTGAAATGAACAGTTCCTCATACTCTGTAGCTTGACAAGACAATCACAAAATGTACAATCTGGCCACGAGTGATAGACCCTCGGGTAAGACAGCTGCAAACAACCGATGTCTGAGTACAACCTATGGCTGATAACTAGATGTACTCGCTGAGAAAATTCAATTTGCTACCGCTAGAGTGCGTCTACAGTTCTAGCCTACTCTGCAGGTCCTGCAAGTCAAATATCAAGCATCTTTCCCTCAAGGGAGGATTCATAGCTCAGTGCCATCATATGGTGGTAGTCTACACTAAATAATGCTTGAACAACAATCACTCTGCAACCAACCTATGCAATTACTGAGGTTTACTGTAAAATATTTGTTGGCCTGTCTGTCCTTCTTCACCATCCATGTTGTGTCTATTCACCTTATGCATTGTGTTTTCTAAATGCAGTAATTACTCGAGGCACTAGGTGGCACATCAGTGGCTCAAGCATACAACAGTAGCATCACCTTTGAATTGCTGGAGCATGTTGTAGGCCAGTGGAGCTGAACTTATTTCTGTTATGTTCACATTAGATATGGGAACTACTTTTATGTTAAGAGCATTGATATTGAACCTATAGGCCTTGGTGTATCTGAGCTCCACTCTCTGCTCCTCAATCACAGCACTCATCTCTCTCAGCACAGTGTGGATGTCAGGCTGGTAGTTTTCTGGGGTGGATAGTGTGACTGTAGCTTCACCAGATCTTTGTGCCTCATCCATAACCTCATTTTCTCTGCTCTCTGCTTCACCGTAGTGGTCCTGGTGAGTGATGTCATTTTCTCTAATGGTCGCTGCTCTAAGCTGCGTCTCAGCCAAACAGCACAGCAGCACCAGTACAGCTCCACAGGTCTTCATGATGAAGATGGGGGATTTGTCTCTCTGCTTAGGAATGCTTGGATCTGTTTTTCACCACTAATGCACCCTGTTATATATACTGTAGTCTCTAGCTACACAAGCCCATATGTTGACATTGGCAAGGATAAAGAGTAAACACAAACCTAAAAGCAATATTTTTTTTCAAACTAATGTCTCCTACTTTTTTAAATACAAGCTTATCTGCTTATCTCACCTAATGTAGGCTACTGTAGCCTACCTTCCAGAGAAGAGGAAACCAAAAAATAATCATGGTGTAATCTGTTAACTGCCAGAAACGGCAAAGGCCACACCTCTCTAAGAACATTGATGCATTAATTCCAATGCATCAAATTTGTTTTGTGATATCCTTATCGGTGCAATAGTTGCGGGCTCCGCTTGAATCCTCTCTGGTTGCGGGAATTTACACCTAGTTGGTCTGTGGGGAAAACCCCATCAAAGCTGCAGTACAATATTTTTTAAACTATATTTCCTTGATTGTGTGTGACAGTTTCTTATCTGTAGCCTGTTCTATTGTGGAAAATACTGTTTCAGCTCATGTCTGGAAAGTTTGAAAAGTATAAAATATGTGGATTTTGCTAGGTCTGTTTTATGTTTGTTCATGTCATAGTGTATATGAGCTCCACTCTCTGCTCTGCAGTCAAAGAACTCTCACAATGACGGGTGTTTCAAACTTGTAATCACATGTCAAAATGTCACAGATACTTTTTGGAAAATCCACTGAACATTTGGAAAATGAAAAATGAGGAATCAGTTAATATATATTTGCAATATATTATTTGGCCATCTTTAGGTATGTAGACATTTAAAAAGTGTCTGTGAAAATGTATCTTATATCTTTTTCTTATTGTGGAAAACCCTTGCAAGGAAAAACCTCTTGACCTGAAAATTGGACCTACCGATTTATGATACAGTCTTCCACATTAGCCAGATACCATGCTTCTACACTGGATGTCTTAAAGGATTTATCTGGAATGAATCAACACGTAGTCCTGCTGTTTTACAATGCTAAGTGCTATAGCCACGACAATGATCGAATTTCGTGCAACAGTGACAGAGATAGTGAAATGGCAGCTAACGGTAAAAGAAGCAGGCATATCAAACCTAATAGATTTGGTTTAGATTTGGATAGAGCTGTTCTAAAAATGAGGACTGTATCCGTGATGCCAGTGTCCGTAAAGGACATTGACAATGATTAGGCTGATCAGTATCAGAGCACACTTCTTATCTACCTTCACCTTTCATCTTACAAGCGTCGTAAGTAATGAAGATGGGCAATGGTGGTCAGGTGGAAAAAAAGTTTTATTTACAATGTCTAAGAAAAGTTAGAGCTATTTACAAAGGTGAAGAGGGCACAATGTAATTGTATCTGTGTGTCTGTCTGTCTGTGTGTGTGTGTGAGTGTTTTCCTTTAAGGTAACAGGTAACACGTTTTGCAGTGACGAATCAGCTGATGAACTGCAGACTATTAGACCTGAAACAGCAGGTGTCCTCTGAACGTGCTGTGGTGGTTCACATTATCTACTATTCTGTAATTGGCTGACAGATAAACATCCACCACATCTCCCACCTCCAGCAGCACACTCACACCGTTGGATACATTTATCACACCACTTTGTGCAGCATATACAGACACAAGTTTTTGACCGTTCATTCGGAGATATGCTTCCATTGAAGTAGCACTTCCGTCCAGGTAAGCATAAAAACTGAAGTCGTACACTCCCTTTGCTGGTGCTGTGAAAAACCCTAAAAGAGATACCAACAGCAGGTAAACCACACACATGCACACACTGTGATGGAAATATGTTGATATATGATGTGCTCAAATGTGTTCAAATTCACCTGTTCTGGAGTTATAGGCACTGCCGGTGTTGACAAAGATGTGTTTGTAGATGAGAGTTGTTCCAGTGTTGAAGGGTCCGGTGAAAGTGTTGGTTGGAGCTGTTGATTCCAGTGAGACGGAGAAAGCTACTCTGCTCTCTTGGGGTCAAAAACAGTTCTGTTAGCCATTTACACAACATTATTACCTCCGCCAACAAGGTTATGTTTTTACCGGCGTGTGTGTGTGTGTGTGTCTGTCTGTGTATGACATAGCTCCAGAAATACTGCATGGATTAGGATGAAATTTTTGGACATTGTGTGTATTGGGATAAGTAAGAACTGATTCAATTTTGGTGGTAATCGGTGATCCAAAACACCATCTGTGACCGCATTGCCTTGGAGGAGGTCTGCGCTCTCTGAACGCTTTTCTAGTTTATTACTCAATTTCTCGGTACCACTTTATTTGAAGGTACCGTCATAAGACTGACATGACACTGTCATTAACTATGACATGATGTTGTTAAGAATCTGTCATAAACCTGTCATGACAACTGACATACCCTAACCCTAACCATGACAAATACCAGATGACACTTAATGACAGAAGTCACGACATGCGTATAAAGCTTATGACAGATTCATGACGACGTCATGTCATAGCTAATGACAGTGTCATGTCAGTCTTATGACGGTACCTTCAAATAAAGTGTAACCAAATTGGTCTATAGTGATTAAAGACATTATAGGCATTTATCGGAACTCAAAGAGCTGTTGTTTTCAGTGATACTGAAAAGGCCACTCTCCTCTCTAGGCAGGGGCACTGCTAGGGGAGGAAAAGTTAGGATGATTCTAAGGGCCTGGAAGTGATGGGGGCCCTAGATAAAATTTTAATATTAAAACGCATGGGGGGCCAAAATAATTTTCTGTCCTAGGGCCCAAAATTTCTAGCAGAGCCCCTGTCTCTAGGAACAGAGATTCTTGAACTAGAATGAGATTAGTACAGTAAGACATTCTAGTGACTTACCTGCTTTCTCTCTTTGCATAGCATTCAGCTGATCTTCACTGACTCTCAGTCTGGCCTCCATGGCATCCATTTGTGTTAAGGCGTATCTGAGCTCCACTCTCTGCTCTGCAATCACAGCACTCATCTCTCTCAGCACAGCGTGGATGTCAGCCTCATTGTTTTGCTGGGCGGTGGAAGAGCTGCCTGCTTCTTCAATGTTCTCTATTGCATGACCCACAGTCTCTACTTCGCCATGGTGGTCCTGGTGAGTGATGTCATTTTCACTGACAGTCTCTCCTCTAAGCTGCGTCTCAGCCAAACAGCAGCTTAGCAGCACCAGTAGAGCTCCACAGGTCTTCATGATGAAACTGGACGATTAGTGTCTCTTCTTGGATTTTGCAGCTCTTCTCTTCTTACCTCCTGTTATATATAGTCTCCAGCTCCACAAGCCCACGTGCTGACATTGGCACAGGGGGATAAAGTCTAACAAACAAACACACTTATATGAGGCTGTTATTTACACGTGACGGGCGGTTTTATGGTAGTTTAACAATGGCTACTAGTTCTAAGATTAACCAGAAATGACATTACAACCTCAGATTGGGTTGTAATCAAAATGTGGGACCACAATATATGACCTGTCTAGAGCAAAACACTGCACAAGGACCTTATGAAAAGGCAGATGCTATTTGTATATAGTCAACAATGCTGTTTGCACCTAGTGGGAATAGTAGCTATTTATGTAGCATAGAATGTAGCAGGGACAAGCAAATAATGCTATTTAAACTCGAGTAGACTATACTTATGTGTATGGAAACAGGATCGGAGTCTTGATCCAAAATGTAAAGTGTGTGAGTGTGTGCTTCCATATGAGGCCAGGCTGTGTCTGCTACTGAGGTTGAGGTTGTAGCCTATTCCAGTTTTCCATTACAAAGAACTGAAATTACAAAGTATTCTCTAAATTTTTGGCTCCCACAGCTAATACATGTCCTAAAGATTCCTGCTCCTGTACACAATCCCAACCACTTTTCTAATCTACTCGCAGTCCTCAGTGGTGCTCAGATTGTGGTGCTCGGATAACTGTAGCAAAGATCATGGAATAGTGAGCAAGATAAGGCATCATAATACCAGAGACGGTTGATGAAAGCGAGACAATTCATTAGGAGCTCCTTCCTGTTTCCATATGACGTTGGGTTCGAAGCTGACACGCCCCTTCAGGAGACCGGTAGTAGACAGACCTTCGTTAAACCCAATGTGGAGTTCGTGGGATTTTACTAGATTTCTCCAATAAACTAAATTCCCTTATTTGAGGAAGGGCTTTGGACATTTTTATACCCCTAGTCACAATGAGCAGGTAATTGTTATCAGAACTAGCCTATAGATGAGAAATGTAAGTTAACTTAATGGAAGAAAACGAACTTTATTTAAGCCTAGGCAGCTAGAAAAGTGCCCTGCTGTCTGATAACAAGCTGGCTAAAAAGCTAGCGATAGCCACAATAAAGTTGTTAAATTTACAAATCACACTCTCAATAAAATGTCACCTTCCTAGACAACATTACTGATGCCAGGTAAATGAAAATGTCCATGTCAAGTTCGTTTGTAGCAATATAGAAATTTAACCGAGGTTCTCAGGTGCTAGCAAGCTAGCGATATTCTAGCCATGTTCTCATAGTAACCCAGGCAAAAACGGTTGGCATGTTAACGTTAGCTAGCTTGCTAGCTCGATTAATACATAAAATGAATTATTTACCCCGTGCCTGAAAATGTACTGAATGGGTATTACAAATAAGCAGTGGCAATAAAACGACACTGGAAATTATATTTTAATTATTTAACTGCTTATTAAGAGAAAAAGTTAATGTTATGACGTCTATGACGCACCTATTTAGGAGACCGGAACTGTATCCCGATTTTTAACGTTGGGGAAGCCTAGAACGATTCATCTCCACATAATACAGTATCTCTGATAATACATTTCAATGGGAGCAAACTGGAATACTTCCTGTCTGCATAAATGCATTACATCACAATAAGAAAGATTCTTTAAGTCTGCATAAATCATTACATCACAATAAGAAAAGATTCTTTAAGTCTGCATAAAGGGGGATTTTTCCCCCCTCCCCCTTGCAAAAATAGAACCAGGAACTGAACAAGCGTTGACACCTCTCGCTCCGCTTGAATCCTCTCTGACTGTAGGACGTGTATGACATCTCGCAAACCAAACTAGGGCTTTAATGTTGGTGCCCTTTGTGGAAATTAAAACAGCGCTGTCCTCCAAACCTTCTGCTGAAGTGGACTCCAGGATACAACTGAGTGTGTGTGTGCATGTGTGTGTGTATGTGATATTTGTTTATTGGGTGTGCGTCTGCTATTTGTGTATGAATACATTTGTAATTTTTGTAGGTATTATTTGAAGTAAGAATGAAAGATGTCAGTTTAAACCAAGATAATTACAGTAATTTCCCGCATATAAGCCGCATTGTGTATAAGCCGCAGGACAGTGTTTTATGCTAAGAAATTTTGCAAAATCAATGTATAAGCCCCGGCCAATAGTCGGGAAATTACTTCTATAGTAGGAGACCCATCACAGTGATGGGAGACAGAGGGACAAAGATAGAACACATGCACCGTTTAATGACCATATTTGATAGAAATTATCTGAAGAATTTTGGAGTATGAAGAAATCTTTTATTTCTTTTGTGTAATGAAGATAAACCTATACAAACTGGATTTGCATTTTCTAGATAAAGATTTTTTTGTTGAACACTGTTTTGCACATGTCCATTACCTTTTAGGGTTTTTTCCTGATTCCTGTATGATTGTAGCCTGGCGAATGCCAAACTAAAAATCACGAGTGATATTTAGTCTGGAGACCTACCTATTGCATCTCTCGTAGCGGAAGCATCGTTTACGATTGTCCAGAGCCGTTTATTGGGCGCTACGAATGTCTCTCATAGCGTCTGTACATAGCTCAGAGCCTATACCAGAGCCACCACGTGACGTAAAATGCAATCAAGGGCCGTACTGGTCCCTTTTTGTTCTGTGATTGGATACCGAAAGCAGGCGAGAAAATCGGCCATGGTCACCATGCTGCTTTGCAGAGTGAAATGAACTAAGCGTGCAAAGGAGCATGGGAACTCCCAGGCTAGTATGATTGGATACTGCATGTTGCCATAATCATTTTAAGTTAAAGTATGGAGTTTTTTTAACAATAGCCCTGGGTTTTATTGTATGCACTCTTCTTACAAAATTCCATGTGAAATGATGGGATACAAATTAGACACACGTTTATGTGTCTATATAGTCTCCAGCTCCACAAGCCCACGTGCTGACATTGGCACAGGGGGATAAAGTCTAACAAACAAACACACTTATATGAGGCTGTTATTTACACGTGACGGGCGGTTTTATGGTAGTTTAACAATGGCTACTAGTTCTAAGATTAACCAGAAATGACATTACAACCTCAGATTGGGTTGTAATCAAAATGTGGGACCACAATATATGACCTGTCTAGAGCAAAACACTGCACAAGGACCTTATGAAAAGGCAGATGCTATTTGTATATAGTCAACAATGCTGTTTGCACCTAGTGGGAATAGTAGCTATTTATGTAGCATAGAATGTAGCAGGGACAAGCAAATAATGCTATTTAAACTCGAGGAGACTATACTTATGTGTATGGAAACAGGATCGGAGTCTTGATCCAAAATGTAAAGTGTGTGAGTGTGTGCTTCCATATGAGGCCAGGCTGTGTCTGCTACTGAGGTTGAGGTTGTAGCCTATTCCAGTTTTCCATTACAAAGAACTGAAATTACAAAGTATTCTCTAAATTTTTGGCTCCCACAGCTAATACATGTCCTAAAGATTCCTGCTCCTGTACACAATCCCAACCACTTTTCTAATCTACTCGCAGTCCTCAGTGGTGCTCAGATTGTGGTGCTCGGATAACTGTAGCAAAGATCATGGAATAGTGAGCAAGATAAGGCATCATAATACCAGAGACGGTTGATGACGTTTATGTGTCTCTAATCTGTTGATAGTAGCTTCTCTTGATATGTGTCTCTTTATATTTCTTTGCAGATTTGATAAGAGTTGACCAACCAGAACCAATAAATCAAATCCACATGACTTCAGGAAATGCAGTATATGACCTCACTGAAGCAAAAGACTAAAGGAGAATGACAGTGTGATATGGGTAAAGAGTATTGCCATGTCATAAAATGTTTGAACGTTTGCCGGGGAGCAACATCTGGTATTTTTAGCCATATCACACTAACCTCACTCTCGTCAGATGGTTCGTTGCGCTCCATCTGATATTCGATTTGTTTCAGAAGACTGAACGTCATCAAAAATCCTTACATTTATTGGACAAATAACTTGTCTGTCATCTTACTTCAACCACGCACACTGAAACCAAGTTATTGTGTCCCATCATGCAACACGATATAAAATGAATATAGATGTCTCTTTCATATATAACAGTTGGTTGTTTTTTGTAAGAGATGAGCTACGTCAAAAATCCCGCCCAGTGTTCCCTACGGTCTCCTGATTGGTCCGTCCATTGTATTTCGGTCAGGAAATCCCTTCCAATACTCTCAACATCAGATGGAGTAACGGAGCTGCATGCAGCGTATAGTGAATCATTTGATGTGAGTGAGCTTAATATCACACGGACATTCGCCTTTAATTTGACCTGATGCCCAGGCCATGAAGGCGGGGACTTAATCCCACCCTGAGCCTCATACTACAGGTCATCCTCTCAGAAAGATCAGGGGTGATCACAGAGGATCCTGTGTCAAACATTTTAAGAAATCTGAAATAACATGTTGATCTCTCTCATGATGGATTCCCATTTATTCCTGTAAGGAGCCAAGCACACACACATTTTACTCTCTATAATGAGACATCATCATGGGGAGGGGGACTGAGGTACCAGGGCCCCAAGTAGAGGCAGGGCCCTTGAGGAGCTTGGAACTGCATTCCAGGGGGTTTATATTTTAAAAACTAAACTAAATAATAATCTAAAACATTATCTTCCAGATCAACTTTTGTCTTCAACAGTGTGACCAGATCTTTGGCATTCTTGCGAGCATTGGGTTTATATTCAAGCAGTGGTTTCACAATGCCATTGAGATTAGTCTGTAGTTTATCCAGAGCATGTGGTTTCTGTTGTTTATGTAGAAGTTTTCGTATTTCTTGCGATTTAATGGTTGTCCAAGGTTCAGAGTCTGTGAACATCTCCAGCAGAGTGATGCCAAGAGACCACATGTCTGACATGCTGCTGCCCTTCTCACACTCCACTAGACACTCTGGGGCCATGTAGGATGGGGTGCCTCCTAGTAATTGTCCTGTGGTCGCTGTTATGGTTTCCTTGCATTCGGCCAAGCCCCAGTCAGTCAGATAGGCCTTTCTGGTGTCCGCTGCAACCTTGGAACAGCAAAAAAACAAACAAAAAGAAACTATGACAAACTAAAAAGAAACTATGACAAAGGCCATTTCAGTAGCAATACCTCAATAAAAAGTGAAGAAATCTATACCTGAAATGTTTGAGAACAAAAATGTAACCAAAACCATAAATTCCTCAACTTTTCCTTCATATTAAACAGGTTTGGATTAATGCCAGGCAAGTAAATGTACAATTTCATAATCTCAGCCTACTTCACTAGATTCACTAGTGTTTTCAAAAGACCCCACATGATACCCACCATTATATTTGCTGCCTTCAGATCGTTGTGGATGATTCGTTTGTCATGTATGTACTCAACAGCCATGGTGACATCTAAAGCTACCTGCAGCTTATCCTTGGGCTGCAACTGAATGGGTAATGAAACTAAATGTGTTATTAAACAATTATGTGATTGACAATTTATACAATTACAATAAACATGTAGAGATAACACCTGCCTGACCTTAATGGGAGCAGCTTTATAAAGGATCTCCTGCAGATTACTCCCATGGATGTATTCATTAGCAATGAAGATGTCTGTCTCACTTTTGGCTACAGCCAGCATCCGCACAATGTTGGGGTGAGACAAACGCCTGGGAAACATTAATATAACAGTAATTTGAGCTTTTGTCCAACTATGGAAAATGAATAATGGACTATGCAGTTTGTATGTGATAATACAAGATAATGGTTTGCAGCAACAAAAACTGTTGCAATGAACATAATTGCCAAAGAACCTCTTTAACACAGCAATAGCACACATTCACAAACTTACAGTGGTATGAGAAACTCATTATTGATGACTGCAGTATTCCCAATGGGGATAATCTTCACTGCAGCAGGAGTGTCCTGGTATGAGCCCTTATAAACTGTTCCATAGGATCCCCTTCCAATGCAGGCATTATGGTCCACGGTTATAGAAGACAAATCCACAAAATGAAAGCTCTCCTGGTCGTCTATAGAATCAGAAAAACATACAAATGGTAAATCAAACCTTTCGTGAAACCTAGTAATTCAGGTTCTATATAACCACACATACAGTCCTAGCTTGACATTTCAATACCTTTGTCAGCACGTGTCAGTTACTGCAATACATGACCAGGACAAAATATTTTATAGATAGAAGTGTGAAATTTGAGAAATTGAGAAATTACCAGATCTTTTCTGTCAGTTCACAAGATACTCTTTTGTAGTTGCATTCCACTGGTGATAGAGTGTTTGTATATTACACAACTCTGTGGCTGGCAAATGAGCTTTGTGGTTCATTGTAAATTCTTAATTATAGTCGTTGAAATCAAGATGATGGAGAAAAAATGTTTTCCAATGCAGTAATCTGAATGTTCAATCGTGCTGTTTTACTTTCCTACCTCCATGTGTTGTGTGTGTTTGAGTCTCACCTGCAGTGTCTCCACTCCCCTCTGCCATCTCCCCTGTGCCGTACCCAGAGCTCTGAGTGGAGGCAGCCACTAGAGGGCGCTTTAGCTCAGACACAAATTTGGAAAATACAGAGCGCTGTCCAGATCTGTTTTCAAAGCCGTCGCCAGGGAGGGGTTCTTTGACTGAAAATAAAAAGCAATACAACGTAACAAATTTCATTATACAATTGTTTAACATTTTGGCATTCTTTTCAACTGCAATTTAATGTGCACTACTTTTCCCAATGAAAAGTTAAAAGAAAAATGAAGAAATTTATACTGACAAGTTGGTGGTGGATCACAACTTTGTTTCAGCAGGAAAGGGCAGCACTTATTTCCTGCCACCATCTCTTCTATCTTCTCCAGCAGCTCTGTCACCTGGCCACCATCACTCTTCTTATTGTCCACAACATGATACCTGTTCCCACATTTCTCTACAACCCACTGCAGAGCCTCTCCTCCACTCTCAATGTGCTGCTCAATGCTTGTGTCTCCCAGACAGTCCCCTCTGGTGAACAGCACTATAGTGTGACTCCAGACTCTCTCACCCAGAAGCTCCAAGTGTTCCTGCACTGATCTTCTGAATGTCTCTGGGAATGACTTACTCACATTAATGGCCAGGAGTAGAGCATGGGGTCCTGGAGGACACAGAGACACACTGAGGATAATCTCTCTTCTATCATGTTCAGGAGTTTTTGCTACAGTGGAATTATTCCACCATCCTGGTGCCTCCACTAGAGTGATGTGTCTCCCTGCTGTTTCTCCTTCTCTCTTCACACTTACAGCTGTTCTCCCTACAGTATCAAACTCCTCTCTACCCAGGATGGTGTTTCCTGATGAACTCTTCCCAGCATTTCTTGTTCCCAGCAGCACAATCCTTATGTCTGAGATTTGGGGAACTCCACCTGGAAACAAATATCAGAACAGTCTGTCAAACACAAACGCTTGCATATTGCTAATTTGTTTGGCTATCTCTGTGTGTGTGTGTGTGTGTTGCATGAAAAGCTGATTCATTCTCTCACCTGCTGATGATCTGAGAGTCTCTCTCTGCTTCTGCACCTTCATCTTCCTCTCCTCTGCTCTTCTCTCTTCTTCCTTCTTCTTCTCTTGGAGTTTGTTACAAACATGTCTGTCAAAATCAAAGCCATGGCCACCCTTTCCTGCCACCATCTCTTCTATCTTCTCCAGCAGCTCTGTCACCTGGCCACCATCACTCTTCTTATTGTCTATAACATGATACCTGTTCCCACATTTGTCTACAACCCACTGCAGAGCCTCTCCTCCACTCTCAATGTGCTGCTCAATGCTTGTGTCTCCCAGACAGTCCCCTCTGGTGAACAGCACTATAGTGTGACTCCAGACTCTCTCACCCAGAAGCTCCAGGTGTTCCTGCACTGCTCTTCTGTGTGTCTCTGTGAATGACTCACTCACACTAATGACCAGGAGTAGAGCATGGGGTCCTGGAGGACACAAAGACACGCTGAGGATAATCTCTCGTTTATCACGTTCAGGAGTTTGTGCTACAGTGTAGCTAGCCCACCATCCTGGTGCCTCCACTAGAGTGATGTGTCTCCCTGCTGTTTCTCCGTCCCTCTTCACACACTCAGCTGTTCTCCCTACAGTATCAAACTCCTCTCTGCCCAGGATGGTGTTTCCTAATGAACTCCTACCAGCAGCTCTGTTTCCCAGCATCACAATCCTCATGTCTGAGATTTGGGGAATTACACCTATAAACAAATAACACAGCAGTCTGTAAAAAAAACATTGGGGTTTACATATCATACTGGCAAAATACTTGCCATCTAATTGTGTGTGTGTGTCTGTGTGTCTGTGTGTGTGTGTGTGTGTGTGTTTGTATAGATAGAGGGTGAGAAGTGAGTGTAGCACAAGTGAACTCATAGGTTAGTGTTGGGCTGCATAAAATAAATAGTATAATGTTTTTGACAGCTGCACTGTTTCTGTGTATTTGTGTGTGTGTGTGTGTACATGTTTGTATGTGTGCGTGTTTTGAATGAAAAGTTGACTCATTCTCTAACCTGCTGATGATCTGTCTCTCTCTCTCTCTCTCTCTCTCTCTCTCTCTCTGTGTGTGTGTGTGTGTGTGTGTGTGTGTGTGTTGGATGAAAAGCTGTAACTTCTCTCATCTGCTGAAGGTCTAACTGTGTGTGTGTGTGTGTATGTGTGCATGTTTGTGTGTGTGTGTGTGTGTGTGTGTTGGATGAAAAGCTGACCCATTCTCTTACCTTTTGATGATTTGAGAGTTTCTCTCTGCTTCTGCACCTTCATCTTCCTCTCCTCTGCTCTTCTCTTTTCTTCCTTCTTCTTCTCTTGGAGTTGGTTACAAGCATGTCTGGCAAAATCAAAGCCATGGCCACCCTTTCCAGCCACCATCTCTTCTATCTTCTCCAGCAGCTCTGTCACCTGGCCATCATCACTCTTCTTATTGTCTACAACATGATACCTTCTCCCACATTTCTCTACAAGCCACTGCAGAGCCTTTCCTCTACTCTCAATGTGCTGCTCAATGCTTGTGTCTCCCAGGCAGTCCCCTCTGGTGAACAGCACTATGGTGTGACTCCAGACTCTCTCACCCAGAAGCTCCAGGTGTTCCTGCACTCCTCTTCTGTGTGTCTCTGTGAATGAGTTATCCACCCTAATGACCAGGAGTAGAGCATGGGGTCCTGGAGGACACAGAGACACACTGAGGATAATCTCTTGTTTATCACGTTCGGGAGTTTCTTTTATAGTGTAGTTCTTCCACCATCCTGGTGCCTCCACTAGAGTGATGTGTCTCCCTGCTGTTTCTCCTTCTCTCTTCACACACTCAGCTGTTTTCCCTACAGTATCAAACTCCTCTCTGCCCAGGATGGTGTTTCCTGATGAACTCCTACCAGCAGCTCTGTTTCCCAGCATCACAATCCTCATGTCTGAGATTTGGGGAACTCCACCTGGAAACAAATATAACAGCAGTCTGTCAAACACGTTACAACAAGGGTGGTCTGCTCGATTAGTCAATCACAGATAATAACTTTAAATTTCATAATTTCTTTCCAGTTCAGTCTTCCTCACCAGATTTGTTTGTAGCGCTTCACTAAAATAACAACTCTAAATAGATTTCGGTCATTGGGGGTTTAGTAAGGGATAACGGCCGACGAGGTGTCCAGTTATTAATTTCTAATTGGCGAGGTGGAATCTAGAACGGAGTTATTCCTCCAAGCCAATTATCAATGAATGACTGGACACCTTGGAGGTCGTTATCCCGCTTATCTCCCGTATCTATCTATCTCTCGTATATTCGAAGAAGCGTATAAAACGTAAAAGAAATATGCAACTCAAATTTAAAAGAAGCTAACCTGTTCGGTTTGGGTACTACTTTCAGTTGAAAGTAGATCTACAAGGTTGCTTATTGTTGTTATAATTACCATTCTGAAAGGCATTCATATGGAACGGTAATCAGTTATTAGATGAGTTATTTTTTGGAACTACTTCCAAAGTAGCCAGTTATCTGGAATTAATGGCCACCTAGCAGCCAATCAGAGAAGAGAATGGCATTCTGAAGGGAGATAACATATCATATTGGTAACACGTTTGCCTGTGTGTGTGTGTGTGTGTCAGAAGGATGGGTAATGTAGTCCGTGTGCCGATGTGGCTCTTTGCTGTAACATAGTCAAATATGTGGCTCTTGGTCTCCGATTGGTTGGCCACCCCTGCATAGATACAGACGGCAAGTCTGACCACGCCCACAAATATAGCTCCGCCGTGGGGGAAGTAGAGAAAAATAGTCCCATCTGGGGGAAAGAGCAGGCTCACACAGTGGGGAAGTCAATGGCATGCTAAGCTAGAAGTTACACTGAGCACCATCTACAAGGAGCCTGACACATTTTTGAGGGCAATGCCTGAAGGTAGTAATGATGGTCAGATGGTCCGATGTGAATTCTGAACTTGACACCCCTCCAAACGCGATACTGATGACAATTTAGATGATGTTTGTTAGCTTCATTAGCTTGCTAACTAGCCAACTTCATTGATCACCACAATAAATGTAGCTAACTTTAGCTTGCTTATATGAGCTAATCAGACTTGTGACTGAAAGTTGCTTTACTTTTGACAGGAGCAGAGACAGCTGATGACATTTCTGTTAGTGTAACTGCAATAAACAAATGATGGGGAAATTATTTTAGTCAAAACACAAGCAGGCAAACAGGTCATGATTAGACAAAACATCTAATATGGACTTTGTTCAATTTTACTAAGCGATCTTTTATTGTTAAGCAACTTTCTCTACCTTGTCCATTCACCATAATGTTAAATTGGCCTCTGTTATCCCCCACGCTGACTCCACCCTCGCATTTTGGGGGCGTTAACCGTACTTGCCGTCTGTATCTATTAGACCATGCACACTACATGTGTGTTAGGCACAGCAGCATAGCACAACTCCCACTCTGTCCAATTTAGGCTAGCTTTACACGACAACAATCTGAACACAATCCGCAAAAGTGGCGTTGTGTTGCCACTTTTTATTTCGCGTTTAGACAAGCGTCTTTGGGTGGAAATCTGCATGCACACGGTGACGCAAAAGTGTGTGAAATTTGATGTAGTGTGCATGCCAGGTGGTTAGGTGGTAGTTTAATGGCATTTAAAACATTACTTTCAAAGTGTCTTTCTGCATCACTGGCCGGGGCAGCTATTTTTCTTTTGAATTAGTCCCGTACATTTTCTGCCAATTTAGGCTTTATTATTCTTTGGAAATCATCTCCACTTTTCATATCACTTGAACTAGAACAGGCTAGACTTAACGGTGACGGCGACTGTGAAATAATTCTTGGGACGTTATGCATTGTTTCGGTATACAGTAGCCTACATTGCATTATCTAGTGCAAGGAGATCGCTAAAATGTTTACTGAAAGTTATTCATAGGCTTGCTGAAAAAGTCATACTTTTCCTGAAAAGAATTATTTTAATTACAGTCTGAGGAAGAGATCATGCTGCAAGTCTCTCATTCCTGTTCCCTTCACCTGCCATTGTGCTCGCATGTGCGCAAGTTATGGACAAGTTATGGACAGGGTGGTTCAGTTGTAAGGGAAAATGGTGTGCAATCAACACCATAGCCTAGGCTGGATTAAACCAACGATTTTAGAAAATGAAATACCACCCGAACCTAACCTAGGCTATAACAGTCTCACAAACCGCGCAAATCTAACGCAATACGGATGATTATCTCCACAATTTTTTGAATTTATAAATCACCATTTATTAAATAAAAAAACGTTTCCACATTTAAGTTGGTTATTAAATAATTTACCATAGATAGAGGCTACTCAGACAGACCAGTAGAGCTGATTTATGTTTTATAATAACGAATGTACAATAATAATAAAAAGTGGAGATGCAAAGATTTCAACTGCTGTAGCCTGGCCTAAACGACTGCTCCCTGTGACCTAAACGACGGCAGGGTGGCCTGAACGACTTTTGCCTATAAACGCAAAAGGCCTAATCGACCTGTAGCCTATTCTTACAATGCGCTGTGTTTCACAAAAATGCTGCACGTTTACCTTGATTGCATTCAGCTATACACGGATTTATCCAAATGTATCCACTTTCACTCTCGGTTCCCACACCAACGAAGCAACATGGTTTTACTGTCAGCAAACAAACATGACGTTTCTATATGCTTTCCACTGGACGGGGTTCATGATAATATTTTTTTTCCGTCACATTAGAAGCTATTTTACGTATAGCCCAGGTCAGATCTGCCGAGAGAGCGCAGCAGATTGCGAGCGCTACTGGCGTGCGCAAAGCTGTCCAAACATAAATTCTTCACGTATCACCTTAGTTCTAGATAATAGTTTTTTTCTGTGTTACAGAAAATGATAACGAAAAGATAGGCTTACATGTTGCAATTTTGACAGAAGCATAAAAGAAACATTAAGAAATTTCTATCCCCAGCACTTTGGAACCAAGCTGTATATCAGTGTTATTGTCCCCAACACTTCAGAAAACAAACTGACGCCCTTGCGGTACTGTGAAGCACTGGCATAAAACAACACCAAGAGCGAGTGTATGCAATAGTATCCGGCTGCGTCCTGCAAGACTAAAGACACGCCTACTTCTCAAGACACGCCCCCTAAATACACGCCCACCCGCGACGACGTGGTCATACGTAGTCACGCCCGAAGTTAACGACACGCCCACTAGAGACACGCCCCCCTGGACGAGGACGCAGACAGATTTGTAGTTTCTAAAGGAACCGTATGTAAGGGCTATGCAAGTTTTGCCCAATGAAATTGCCTTATTGCTCTCCAGCATGGCTTGGTTTGCCATCTCAAATAAGCATTTCATACCACATTACTATTTTTAACAAAACACCTTCAAACACAACTCTGTTCCTCTTGCATTGCAACAATAATTTATTAAGCAACATTATATGATTTATTTCGCCAGTTATCACGTTCATTTTAATGGTGAACTGAGGGGATTCAAGCTGTTTTCAGTGTGTAGCGGTCTTACTTTGACCAGCTACATAGAAAGTTCAAAAAGTCTTTAAATCAGGAGATGACGAGGAGTAGCTGGGGTCTCAAGGGGCATTTATTTCTGTAAAATACACAAAATGTGCGATGTAGATGACTGGATGGATTTGGATAGGTCTGGTCACTGTCCAGTCTCCATCTGGAATTGCTCTGGATGTCTGTGTGTGTGTGTGTGTGTGCTAACTTGTGATAAAAAGGTATAAATAAACAAAATCAAATTGAAAAGACTTATGTGTGTGATTAAGTACTGGACATTTGTACAATATACTTAAAGCAAAGACAATACTGTCTAATATACAGTAGCCTATATGGCAAGAGGTCTTATATTTCAAAAACCTGACCTCACATAACCCCGGTGGGATGAGTTGTGAACGAGTGGACTAGCTAATATGTGAAACAGTTAACACCAAAAACGTCTGGTAGAACCTTATTATATACGGTAGCAATAAACTCATTAACTGGTAACATCATAAACACAATATCATGGTAATATTACCTGTAAAATACACAAAATGTGCGATGTAGATGACTGGATGGATTTGGATAGGTCTGGTCACTGTCTAGATAACGTAAATACAGTAGACAGGCGATTAGCATGCTAGTCAAAACTGTAAATGAACCTAAAACACTGATGTACACTTCGTAAAATCAGCTCAAAATACTGGTCTTAACCCATAAACAAATCAGCATGACAAATCATAGCTTGTATTGACTTAATATGCTCTTAAACATCGTTTCAGCCAGACCTGCTAAAAACGTGACCTACCCAGTCTCCATCTGGAATTGCTCTGACCGATTAAATGCAATTCCCTGCTACACCGCACACACTACCACAAGGGGGCGCTATAATACCATTTAACATAAATTGACTAAGTAACTAACCTGCACACTGCAGATTTGGTGAAGTTCATTCACTAAGGAAAAGGTTATTTATGACTACTACATACTCCCCTCTGAACTTCACCAAAATAACACTACAAGTCAAACACAAGAAGGCCAAAGCCTACACTACTGGATAAAGTATACTCCACAGCATACTGCAACATGTATGTCACCCAACTCGAGGGAAAGTAACTAAAGAGGGCTGCGCAGACCCCCTATAGTGTACTTGCTACAGGAGTGCCGTATACACTACCTATGTCATACCAGACTGACTTTTATCATTTGACTTGACATGTAAAAAAAAATAATGTAAAACAAAAAGGCTTCACTCAGTAACTAGTAATATCTAGTTACGTGTGTGTAATGTGTGCGTGTCAATGTGTGCGTGTGTGTGTTTGTATATGTATATGAGTATGTGACTTCATGACAGTAATGCTCTAGCTAAACTACCAACTGAACTAGTTGTGTGTTGAGCATATTGCTGAATCAGCCGATTCACTGGTTTCACTAGCCTTCCCACCCGTGTTTTCACTACACCCACTCTACTGCTAGGGGAACTTGCAACACTGGAAAGCTGTGCAGAAATCTCAGATCTCTGGTCTGCATTTCGACTGCATACCCGGGAATCTGATGGAGCATGGTTTGACTCGCTAGCCCCCACTGTGGTCAACGGCAGGGCCAAGTCTACGCCCTCTGAAGCCTCAGGTAGTTGGCTGGTGGTAGAGGCCTCTGCCACCCAACTGGCTGTCCAGGCCGCCTTGTCAACCTCCGATCCAGCAGCAAGCGAATCCTCCAGATGCAAGCCATTCTCAGATTCACATGTCTCACTCAGGGTTGGCTCATGGGCATCACTGTCCATCTCAATTGGCAAAAAATTGGCCAAGAGGAGTAAGTTGCGGTGAACGATCTTCTCCTGACCATTACTTGTGTTCCTGACACGGTAGGTATGGCACCTGGGGTCGGTGGAGACGACGACGTATGGAGTGGGCCCCCACCTGTCTGCTAACTTCCTGCGTCCCCGCTCGCCCTTGTTTGCCAACAAGACCTGGTCACCTTCGGCAATGGCATGTCCCTTCATCTTTCTGTTGTACAAGTCTGCTTGGCGTTCCTGGCTGGTGACAGCATTGGCCTGGGCAGCTGACAGAGCCTCCTTCAGGTCTTGCACCATCCTAGCAACGTATTGGTCATAATCCACAACATCACAGTCCCTTTCCGCATTCTGAAACATCACATCCACAGGAAGACGTGGCACTCTGCCGTACATTAAATAGAAGGGCGCATACCCCGTCGATTCATGCGCAGTGCAATTGTACGCAAACGCCAGGGTCTGTAACATCTGTGGCCATCGTTGCTTCGCTCTCGGAGGAAGGCTTCTTATCATGCTGCCCAAAGTCCTATTAAACCGTTCGACGTTCCCATTCCCCATGGGATGGTACGCGGTGGTTCTAGACTTCCTAACCCCAGCAACTTGCAACAATTCTCGGATCAGTTCACTTTCAAAGTTGGCACCCTGGTCCGAGTGAATTCTTTCAGGGAACCCGTAAACACAAAAATACTTGTCCCAGAGCTGGCGTGCAACCTGGCGTGCCGACTGGTCGCGGCAGGGGTAGGCATGGGCCATTTTAGTAAAATGGTCTGTGACCACTAACACGTCCACACTTTTCCCATTCAAGTCCTCCGCGGACCAAAAATCAATGCACACCAGTTCCAGTGGGCTTGTGGTCCTAATACTTTCGAGAGGAGCTCTTGCTTCTGGTTCAGGAGTCTTACTAACCACACATCGCTTGCAGGTTTTCACATAATCCCGGACATCCCGTTCCATATCAGCCCAGAAGAACCTCTGCCTTGCCAGATACAGGGTCCTGTGCTGCCCCTGATGGCCTGCGTCGTCATGGATGCCTTGCAGCGCTTGCCTGGCCAAAGAAGCAGCCACCACGTACTGGTACCTTTTCTTTCCAGTCAATGGGTCTTTGCTTACTCTGTAAAGTAGCCCATCAAGGATCTTGAGCTTATCCCACTGCTTCAGCATTTTCAAGACATCGCCCGCTTCATGAGCCCTCTCCCTTCTTGATGGCCGCCTGCCACGCATAACATAAAAGAGGACTCTGGAAAGGGAACTGTCTTGCTGCTGTCTGGCTTGCAGCTCCTGGATGGAAAACACAGGTAAGGGGCTCTGGCCAGCAGGAGCAAGCTGCTGCACATCATGGACAAGCCAAGACACGGCCCTTCCTTCTGGTCCCATCTCCCACTCAACATGACCCTCAAGCACGGCTCTCACTTCGTCCCTGCCGTGGGAAAGACGTTCCAGCTTGGTGCCGGTGCAACAACTGACTTCTTGCTGATTGGCACTCAGCCTAAAGACCTCCTGTATAACATTGTCTTTAATCTGTTGTGCCTCCTCAAGGAGTGCTCCGTATGGCTCAGACACTAGCCTCTTACTGACACAACCCTGGACAAAAGGCTGTCTGCTGAGGGCATCCGCCACAACGTTCTTCCTGCCAGGAATGTACTTGACACTGAAGTTGTACGGGGCTAATTTGGCGACCCACCTCTGTTCGCATGCGTCCAACTTAGGCTTGGTAAGTATGTATGTTAATGGATTATTATCCGTCCAGACAACAAACTCGTGACCTTTTAGCCAATGGCTAAATTTATCGCACACTGCCCACTTAAGGGCTAAAAACTCCAGCCGGTGTGCCGGGTACTTTGTCTGGGCATGCGTCAGAGACTTGCTTGCGAAAGCGATTGGACGGGCCTTGCTCTCACCCTCTGGAACCTGGGAGATGACCGCACCCAGCCCATCTAGTGACGCATCCGTTGACAGGACAAAGGGGCGGCTGAAATCTGGATGAGCTAAGACCACTGACTCGAGCAAGGCAGACTTAAGTTGCTCAAAAGATTTCCGCTGGTCACTTGTCCAGTCACTAGGCTTGAGCTTTCTGAAGGCAGTCTGACCCCTGTTCTTTTTCGGTGTCGCTGTCAGTGCAAAGAGAGGCTTAGCAATGCTTGAACAGTTCTGAATGAAACGCTGATAATACATCACCATGCCCAGGAATGACTTTATTTTCCTCGGGGAAGGAGTGACACCATCATCCAGCATCAGTGCTTCTTCAGTCATGGCAGCAATTGCTTGTACCTTCTCTGGATCGGTCGACACGCCACTTTCATCAACAATATGACCAAGAAACTTCACACTTCGTCGAAGAAAGTGGCACTTTTTGGGCGCAAGCTTCAACCCATGTGCACTCAGTCTACTAAACACTGCATCCAGACGCCTCAGCGCCTCACCTACATCAGGTGCAAACACCAGGAGGTCATCTAAATAGCAAAGCAGTGTCAGGAAATTCTGGTCGCCGAATATGTTGGTCATGAGGCGCATGAAACTAGCTGGAGCGTTACATAGCCCCTGGGGCATGCGATTGAACTCATGCAGCCCCATAGGCGTAGTAAAGGCAGTCAGCTTCTTGTCTTCTTCACACATGGGGATGTTATAATATCCTGATGTTAAGTCCATGGTGCTGAAGAAGGCGCTACCTCCAAGGGCGGCCAGGCAATCCGCCTGATGTGGCAATGGATGAGCGTCTTTGACAGTTCTGGAATTCAACCACCGATAATCCACACAGACTCTCAAATCACCGTTCTTCTTCCATACGAGTACCAGGGGTGACGCCCACTCACTGGAAGATTTTCGGATAATTTCTTTCTCCTCCATTTCAGACAGCACCTGTCTCAGCTTTTGGTAATGGCCAGGTGGAACACGGCGATACGGCAGTCTGAATGGGCGAGAATCAGTCAAGTGGATTCGATGAACAAAGCCAGTGGCTTCGCCACAGTCTAACTTGTTTCTGGAAAACAGGCCTTCATACTTCTTAATCAAGTTGCATAATTGACTTTTCCAATAATAGGAAACATCACATGAATCAATGTCAACGTCACTCAATCCAAGTTGCTTCAAAGCATCGCTAAAGTTGGTGGTGGAGGGTGGTGAGAGGAGACCACCAGAATCATGCACACTCTGACTGTGAACTTGGAGATCTTTTCGAGGGGACTGGGGAACATTCACATCCAAATCTTCCAACGCAACACAAGGAAAAACATCGGCTAATTTAGCGTTTCGCCTCAATGTTATCGGCTTGTCACTTGGATTGATGATTTTGACTGGCACCCATCCGTCACCTGACATTGTAGCCACGGCTCTCCCCACCATGATATCCTTATGTGTGTAGGAACTCAGAGCTTCTACTAGAACAGCACTCCCCGCCGAAACAGGCGAGCTCACTGGAAGTCTTCCCCACACAAGATGTTCATGATGTGGCAGCAATGTTACTGCTTGTGTCAGCTTAGCTGTGCCTATGACGTCAGGAATCACATTCCCCTTCCATCTGCTAATTCCAGACAACATATTCAAAAAATGTTCAATTCCAGGGTCATTCGATGACTCAGGCCTGGCCATTACACGCCAGTAACAGGAGTTTTGTTTCAGCTGGTGAATCAGATGCTTTATGACATTTGAGCCCAGAATCAATTCATCACACTGCCCTGGCACGACCAGCGTAGGAACACTGACTTCTTGTCCATACACAGTCATTTCCAACAGGTAGATGCATTTAGGCTTAACTTGCACCCCACCACATCCGACTAGGACAATGTCAGTGCTCAGAATGCTGCTTTCAGGACATAAGCCAACACTCTTTAATTTCTGTTCGGCCTCTTCGTTCATAGTACAGGCCATGGACCCACTGTCAATAAGCGCATGCAATGTAACTTGATTCTGCCCAGCAACATCAGTATAAAAGAGACTTTCAGATTTAGCTAGCTTGTGGACATTCTGGTAAACAATCATACATCCACTAGGAGCACACTTGCAACTTTCTTGATAAACAGACAGCATATCATCTTCTAAGCTGAGGGACTGACTAAATGCACCCACATTGTCCCCTCCCACATGTGGGTGGTTTAGTTTCCCTGAGGGGCGCAACAGGGGTGGGCTTTGCACGGCGTGCTGGGCATTCCTTTCTCTGGTGACCGATTTCAAAGCACGCCAGGCACCTCTTCTCTCTCATGCAGTGAGATCTCGTGGAGTGAGCAGCGTCCCCACAGACGCGACAGGGAGCAACACGAACCCACTGTCCTGGCTGTGCAGCACCAGGTGGAGGAGCCTGGTTTGTCTTCTCCAGCACCCTCTCTAGCATACACAGAACACGTTCAAATGCACCCCCCTCTGCACCTGAAGGCTCGCTGGGTGGGCTAGGCAAAGGCACGCAAACACTCACTTCCTCCCTAACATCTGGCACGGAGTAAGCAGCAGCCGCTGCTACTTTGAGTGGTTTGACGCTCACTGACTTCTTCTTGGACAGGCACTCTCTTTGATATTCATCGATAGCTTCCTGTACCTCAGTTGAAGTCCACTTGCCCATTGGCTTGCTCTTAAAAACACTGGACAACTCAGGATCATTGCAGTTCCTAATGAACATCATTGAAATTTCAGCATTCATGTTTTCCAATTTCCTGCCCTGCTTTTTCAGATGACGATCCGCCTGCTCAGCCGCTGTGTTCAACCGCACCCAATAATCCACTGGATTCTCGCCCGCACTGGGTTGGGTGGCATAGAAATCCGCCAACGGTAAGCATGATGCAGGACTCTCACTGAAATATCGCCTCAGGATATCATAAATCATGTCTGGCTGAACTGCGTTGTCTGGTGTCGAGCTACTCTTTAACCCCACCTTCACTATTTTCTTAGCTCTCCCCATTAAATGACTCAGGATCTCATCGGGCTTATCAGAGGCTGAACAGTTCTTTTTTCGCAAATACACTTCCATCAGCTCTATCCATTCTTGCACTGTGCACTTATCAGACTCCTCACCTCTGAACACGGCAGGCTCACGAACATCTGGCTTGACTACCACATTAACTTTGGTGAGATCAAGAGTGTTATTAATGCTGCTGGGGTGATCATGTCTGTCTGCTACTACTGGAGAGACTGTGTCACATGTTGGCGAGATGGGCTGAGGAGTGGTGAGCAGCCGGCTGGCTATTGAATCTCCAATGCGATTCCCTAATTCAGCAATTAAATCACGAAGCTCAGTGGAGGGATCATTGCTACTGGAAGCTAAAATGGGGGTGGAGGATGTGGGCCCTCCCGTGTGTGTAACTGCTTCCTCTACCCTCACTGACAATTCCCCCTCCCCATCACTAGCATTTGGATACGGTGTATGTGGGAAAACTGCAGCACCTACAGGGTGTGTAGCCATAGCACCACCCACTCCTAATGTGTCAGTGAAAGTTAACTTCTTAACTTCATCCCCTTTTAAAAGATAAAACCCTCTGCCCCTACCTCTCCCAGCTACAGGAGTTTCAAAACTGTCCTTTTCAATACCACTAGCCATACTGGTAGTCGTGATAAACTTGATAACTAAATATATTCACTTCAGATATGAAAGAAAAAAGAAAGGAAAAAAAATTGTAATAATAATTACACTATTCACCTCTTTAGCATAATAGATGAAAATAGAATAGGAGACTAAGCAGTTATGCTATAACATTAATTAACCAAAATCTTCCTCTGCGTTGTTGACGAGGATCCACTGGTCTCAGCACACGATACCTCCACACTGCAGGCAGCTGGACCCCGGTGATCGGCTGTAGCTGATCGGATGAATCCTTGAAAGGTCACGGCACCAGTTTATGTAGCGGTCTTACTTTGACCAGCTACATAGAAAGTTCAAAAAGTCTTTAAATCAGGAGATGACGAGGAGTAGCTGGGGTCTCAAGGGGCATTTATTTCTGTAAAATACACAAAATGTGCGATGTAGATGACTGGATGGATTTGGATAGGTCTGGTCACTGTCCAGTCTCCATCTGGAATTGCTCTGTATGTCTGTGTGTGTGTGTGTGTGCTAACTTGTGATAAAAAGGTATAAATAAACAAAATCAAATTGAAAAGACTTATGTGTGTGATTAAGTACTGGACATTTGTACAATATACTTAAAGCAAAGACAATACTGTCTAATATACAGTAGCCTATATGGCAAGAGGTCTTATATTTCAAAAACCTGACCTCACATAACCCCGGTGGGATGAGTTGTGAACGAGTGGACTAGCTAATATGTGAAACAGTTAACACCAAAAACGTCTGGTAGAACCTTATTATATACGGTAGCAATAAACTCATTAACTGGTAACATCATAAACACAATATCATGGTAATATTACCTGTAAAATACACAAAATGTGCGATGTAGATGACTGGATGGATTTGGATAGGTCTGGTCACTGTCTAGATAACGTAAATACAGTAGACAGGCGATTAGCATGCTAGTCAAAACTGTAAATGAACCTAAAACACTGATGTACACTTCGTAAAATCAGCTCAAAATACTGGTCTTAACCCATAAACAAATCAGCATGACAAATCATAGCTTGTATTGACTTAATATGCTCTTAAACATCGTTTCAGCCAGACCTGCTAAAAACGTGACCTACCCAGTCTCCATCTGGAATTGCTCTGACCGATTAAATGCAATTCCCTGCTACACCGCACACACTACCACAAGGGGGCGCTATAATACCATTTAACATAAATTGACTAAGTAACTAACCTGCACACTGCAGATTTGGTGAAGTTCATTCACTAAGGAAAAGGTTATTTATGACTACTACAAGTGTAAACAAACTTCCGCGATATCTCCCGACATCACGTCCATGTTCACGTGTTGTATGGCTTCAGCCAGCTGTAGCTGTGTTGTCCACCTTGTCCCCCATGCTTTTCCACTCCCACCGACGTATTTCCGTAGGCCATAGAGCAGGGTAGTACTGAAAAGTAAAAAAAAAAATCAATCACTCAACACTCAATAGGACTATGAACTTAGCCTACCACAACTTACAGAAATGAATGCAACTGACCTTGAAAATTGGACAATCCAACTGGTCCGTCGAGTCACACATCTTAACACAAACTTATATCCACAAAGTTGATCCGAAAAGTTAATTCGCCCTGTGAATGTAGCAATACTATCCGGCTGCGTCAGACTCTACTCGAAACGTTAGCAAACGGCGCGAATTCTTCTTCTTCTTCTTCAAAACGGCGCGAATCTCCTTCTTCTGTGATTTTCATTGGCGGTTCACAAAGCGACGTGTACTATCGCCATCTACCGGACTGTGGTGTGATCGACTTTTCAGAATACTAAAGACACGCCTTTTTCTCGCGTTACGCCTACTCACGACACGCCCCTGTCTTGCAGGACGCAGACAGACCCTACTCAGCGTATGCGTTGAAACTTCCTTCTCCCTGTAGTAGCGCGAAATAGCCGACCGTCAAAAACCAAAACATGGCGAAGAAGTGAGCTAAGGCAGACAACTGCCGTAGGTAATTAATTCGCCTTCTGTTCTCCGTAATTACCCGGCTTATTTGCTGAAAGGACTCCTGAATAACTACCAAAGCAGCTAAGGCCACTTGAATGTCTGACTGGTGGAAATAATCCGACATGTTTGTTATTGTTTGGCTGTACTGCACATGTGTAAAGGTCGCCAATAAGTCAACCTTTTTTTACATGACTTAATGTTTAAGAATGTTTATTTTGATTCTTGTTTAATTATGTTGCCATGTTAAACTTGTAGGCAATTGCCATTATGTATGACGCGGGTAATGGGGACGAGATACCTTTAAATACACATACACTTTCCGTGGGGCGGGGGGGGGTTGGAATTAGGGGTTACCTGGGGTGACGCGAGTTCACCGGAGGAGGCCAACCTGCAGGTGAGCGAGAGACGCCGGAGATT
Organism: Sardinella longiceps; assembly: GCA_027497455.2. Classification (NCBI taxonomy): domain Eukaryota; kingdom Metazoa; phylum Chordata; class Actinopteri; order Clupeiformes; family Clupeidae; genus Sardinella; species Sardinella longiceps. Next base: position 37,429,236 of record JAODXP020000019.1, on the reverse strand, counting down.
CCAACTTGGACTACCGTACTTCTCGTGGGAATTATTTTTTTATTTTATATACCTACGAATCTTGTGGATTACGGCAAGTACTGGAACATGTTCTCTGGACGCGTCATTCTGGCGAGATTGCGCTTTCCTTTTTATTTGGAAGCGGCTACTCGACGGACCTCGTATCTCTCCATTACGCGCATGTTTTCTTTTTGTTTTGGGATCCTAACAACGATCGGTCGGGATCACAATAGACTTTGACTTTGGGATTTATAGGGAATTGGACTTTCGGGGTTTCAAGTGTGTTATTTGTGTGGGTTTCACGGTGATAAGAAGTGTCGGCATTCACCGTCATAAAACTTCCTTGTTTGAGCGGTCAGCGCTTTGCTTCTGAATTATAGCTTCACAAACTTTATCTTTTCTCTCCTGCATATTTCTTCGATAAGATATTATTCATGGTTAAGTTATAAGATGTGGAGAGTTGAGTGTTAATGCCGCGCTTAGAGCGCAATTAATTTAATAAGTCCATTGACTAACCTACTACTGAGCCTGCTTTAACCTTACCGCTTCTGTAGATCAGATCCGCCCGCGACATAAATAGCGTGTAACTTTTTTCCTTGAGTAATTTAAGGGCGAATTGTTACACATGGTTATGAAGTCAACACGTATGCAAGGATAGCCAGGGTGAGCAGCTGAGACCACACTTTTGCGTTTTCAACCCTTTTGACGGGAACGCGACGGTGGAGCGTCTTTAAGATTGCCACTCTGGAGGGTGGGTTCATTTTTTTGCGTTTTTAAGCCCCATAACTCCCGTCGCCGTCTAAAAGAAAGGCACATCTGATAAAATATTTTGTCGGTTTCACCCGGGAGCATCGCCGTGTAAAGCCAGCCTTATATTGTGTGTGTGTGTGTTAATGTGTATAGGAGCCATTTCCTTATTTATAAAAATGTCTTAATGGATCATGTACCCTTTATTTTTTGTTTCTCTTTGAGCATATGCCCTCTACAGGTCAGCAGGTCAAATGCCCATAAATAGGAGGGGAGACCTGGTGGAGGTGTGGCCGACTGGGAGCGCACAGCTTTTTGACCTTGATTTTTGACTTGTCATGAACTTCGCTGCTGTTGCTCTATTTTTCCAGTCCGTTTTATTTTGCTGTAAAATACCTAAGCTATATTTGTAATAAATCAATCACTTCATTTTTTTGCTATAAACTCTCCTGGATTTAATTTTGTGCAAACCATAAAACAAGAGTCAAAATCCTCAGTCGAAACAAGGAAACAAACACAGGAAAAATTGCCACTTCAGTGTGTTTGTGTGTGTGCTATGCATGTCTGTATTACACGGTCTCCATAGACTTTAGATGAGAGCTGGTTCACACATGAAACTGATTCAGGTGTGAACATAGATGTACCCTGAAGCAACAGCAGCGATTACAGACTGTGAATGCACTGATTGTATGTGAATGAGGCCTGATGGTAGGATCAGTGTTGGGTAAGTTACTTTAGAAATGTAATGCGTTACAGTTACAAGTTACCCCTTCGAAAATGTAATTGTAGTGTAACTATTTTAATTACTTTAATAAAGTAATGTAACGAATTACATTTGATTACTTTTTGATTACATTTCTACATTTTTGAAGAAAAAAATTCAATTGTCAAGCAGAGTTTGACACTGTCACCTATTTTTCAACACTGACACTTCCAAAATCCTTTCTAATTCCCACACCAGTGTCAGAGTTCACGGCGAGCAAATAGTTAAAATACTTTGTGAACATCACTGACTAAGCAGGTGTTTATTTGTCTGAGATTGCTCATACAGTATGTGTGCACCTGATCAATAGAGTTCATTTTTATATCCAGCAATGGGCTACAGGCCTACGTTCTAGTTCTAGTTCTAGTTTCTGTCTGACAGTCAGGCCTCCTTGCTACTGCAACTTAGACCACTGTAGATCCGGTTACAATTGAGTAGTGTTGCCAACATGATGGTAGAAATGATTGTATTAGAATAGTATCTTTTAGCTGTAGTGGCATTTGCTGTAGTTGTAAATAGAGGATGTTGTACATGAAGCGCACATAGCCAATATTTCTGAAGATGATGGGATCATGTAACTAAAATTGTAATTCTGCATATATCTTGAAGTAACTGTAATTCAATTACACATTTTTTCAAAGTAACTGTAATTGATTACTGTTACTTATATTTTGTAATTAAATTACGTAATTTCGTTACATGTAACTCGTTACTCCCCAACACTGGGTAGGATAAGTGCCAGTTCAATAGCTAAGCAATAGCTCATGAACATTTTCACAGCTTTTCCACAAATATACTCAAATACACACTCAAACACAATATTGCATAAACTGCTACACATGATAAAAGTTACTATGTCATTAACACTAACGAATACCCTAGGGAGTAATTACATTTATGGGAGATTATTGTATTGCAACTTGAAAGCTCAGAAAGCATTCGTTCTCAGTTCTCATCTCCATCTATTCTAATGTTAGGGGCCAAACTGAGAAAGTTTGTGTCATTCATTCAAGTATTTTCAG
>JAODXP020000019.1:37404204-37416704 GCA_027497455.2 Sardinella longiceps | reverse complement strand
CCTCAGGGGAGGGGGCTAATTCATAGCAGCAAGCAGCAGCAGTTTCTGAATAAAGAGAAACAGGAATAAATCAGAATTATTTTACATTTTTACAATAAGCTAGTAAATACATTTTTTTTCATCCTCCTTCATAGTTTCAAGTGACACTGAGTTTGCAGAACAAATTTTAAGCCTATTCCTCTTTATTCATATGGAACAACATTTAATAAAATAAATGTATAGCCAACACTACATTTGATTTTTTTTATTGTGATCTTGTGTGCTATCAATCAGGGAAATCATGTGATTAATTGTGATTAAAATGTTTTAATTATTGCCAAGCCCTAATAAAAACATAGACATGAAAAAATATTTCTACTGCTGCAAGCTACTGTGGGTCTGAATAACGGTAGCCTAAAGTCTCATAGCTCTAGTCTCATGACCCTCGTGTCCTCAAAGGTAGTTACGTCCATGAATAGAAATCACGCCACGGGTGAAGTCGTCTCGGACTATCTGCAAATTTACTAAAGAAATATAATACAGCCTATCAAATATTTAATGACTTACCATACAGCTGCTAGCCTAAATTTCAAACTGCTCCGTGTTGTCAACAAAATAGATAGTGAAATAAAATATGTGGCCTGACTTACAACCATTGATTTATTTATAGAATTCTATATATAGGCTAGCTATGCTTTGGCCCAGGCCTACAACTGGCAAGTCGGCGTAATGCCATGCAGCCAGCCTGGGTTGTTCACATTCTTTAACCGAAAAGTCTCACAACAAAAGAGAGAGAGAGAGAGAGAGAGAGACCATAGAAAAATGTAGGCTGGCCTACAATGCAGCTATTGGATTTAAATTATTATAAAAGCCTCTAAAAAAAATGAACCCATTTAAATCGACTGACCTCTACCATTGCATTTAGTGCATCATGTGCCCGCTTTGTGGGCAATATTTTTTCATCAGATCAGTACAGAGTTTCTGTTTTTCATAGCTCAGTTGTGCCCTCTAGTGGCAGCACAAATGATGACCAAACCTTAGCACTTCTGCAGTAGGACCTTTTACATGCAAGCACTATATTGATACTGCATGCCCCATCCAGCTGGAATTCATAGTTTTCCCACCTCTTATTATTATACACATGTTTGGGGGCCCGGGGTACAGACTGGAAATCGATACCAGAGATACTGTATTATGACAGTTTCATCAACCGTCTCTGTCAATACGTCCCTCTGCTCACTTAGGTCATTCTATGAACTGAAAAGCGGTGTTTAATAAATATGAATGGCGAATGTGACCTTTACACTGACCAGGCTGGCACAAACTAATCCCAGCACAACAGCTTTGTGCCAACTTCATCGGAAGTACCGTCAGAGTTTAGGACAGAGTAGTGCAGGAGAGACCATTGAGTGCACTCAACAGGAAGTACTGTCAGAGTTTAGGACAGAGTAGTGCAGGAGAGACCATTGAGTGCACTCAACAGGCAGTACTGTCAGAGTTTAGGACAGAGTAGTGCAGGAGAGACCATTGAGTGCACTCAACAGGCAGTACTGTCAGAGTTTAGGACAGAGTAGTGCAGGAGAGACCATTGAGTGCACTCAACAGGCAGTACAGTGAGAGTTTAGGACAGAGTACTCTGGGATGCACACTAAAGTTGGAGAGATCCTTGTGCCCACTACTACACAGGAAATACTGTGAGAGTTTAGACAGAGTAATGCAGAAAGAATCATTATGCCGACTACACAGGGGATACTGTGAGAGAGTGTAAGACAGAGTAGGCCTAGTACAGCAGAGATCTTTATCCACACTACACAGGAAGTACAGTAGTAGTAGTAGAAGTTGTATAGGCTAGTAGTAGTGGTAGTAGTAGTAGTAGTAGTAGTAGTAGTAGTGGTAGTGGTAGTAGAGATATTTGTGAGAAGATATTTTAAACATCATCTTTAGCCATTATTGTAGATTCATAACAGGCTGTAGATAATCATATTACTGTTCTAGTGTCCATATCAATCGAAAATCGACTTTTAATCAACTTCGTACCTCTGGTGAATTGCAGGCAACGTGTGGATGCTTTTTGTTGGCTTTGACGTTTAATGAACTGTTTCATAGTTATCTTAGAGTAAACAGGGTGCAAAGTTGTCTTTCTCACAGGGCATTAAGTGTAGGCTACACATTTTCAGCCTGCTGTGAGATTGGTTTTCTCTTTTTTGATTATCAATCAGTCTTTATTCATTTGAAATATGTGATTGTGTGTGTGTGTGTGTGTGTGTGCGTGTGTGTTTTGTGTCTGCACAAACAAAGAAAAATGTATAGGAGAAGAATAGGATGATATTGTTCATTTATCTGAGGTGCCGGTACTGCGTACCCCCGCGTTTCCCCCCACTTTAATCCCTGTGTGTGTGTGTGGTGTGGTGTGGTGTGGTGTGTGTGTGTGTGTGTGTGTTCTCTGAAACCAGTGTGCTCATGTAGTGTGAGTAGCAGTAGTGTGCTTGTGCTTGTGTGTGTGTAGCCTAATTGCCATTGACTTTCGAAGCTCTACGAGACTTTGGTCTGACCAAGCCCGTATAACAAAATTTCTCAGAGCATGGTTGACCCGCCTCCCTGAAATGCCTCGGTCTGCTACTGGTCGATGTTAGAAAATGCGGTGCCGAAGTAAAACCAATCACACCACTCTTTCCTCTGACGTATGTGATGCGAAGGGAACTGCTTGAACAGGACTGAGAGCCGTTGGAGCTGCTCAAAGTTGATTGGTTCTCGACCAAGGGGGGGCAGTTCCCCAGTTTGGGGAATTCAGAAGTCCTGCCCGATCAGCAGCTGGCCAGACCAGCGACAGCAACGCCGAAGGTGTTGCTTCATTGGGAGGGCGTGCCAGGCTAGTGAATGTGTTTGTTTGGGGTTGTAGCTGTGCTGATCTCATAGACTGTATTGATGTTGATGTCTTGGAGAAACATGGAAGTTCAAAAGTGTGTTGGATGTTGGATTTCAGCAAACTAACACAGTTTTTAAATTCTTATCAAACAAAGTAGTAAGTAGACGTTATAGTAATTTGTATCAAATGACATTACACATACTGTACATGCGTGTGTGTGTGTCTCTGTGTGTGAGCTTGTGTGCACACCCCACTCCCAGTTAATTGATTTAATTTCACATCATTGTCTTTAGTCAGTGCACAAACAACAGGGAAATGTCCCAAAGAGGTATTTAATGATGTTGACATTGTTGAGATATCCATCATATAAATGATTTAAATTGAACACATTTAAGCGGAAAGAAAAAAACACTTTATGAAACAATAAGATGAGCTGTAATATTCATTTTGTCTTTTATGTGCTGAGATGTTGAATGTTGAAGGCCTACATATAAAGTAGATTCAGCAGTAAAGATGGTTGTATTTGTGTGGTTTTTATTTGTGCAGTGAAGTGCTTTTGTGAACTCCACTGACACTGTGGTAGTCCCAATAAAACACATCCACCCATTGGCTGTGTACTTTCTGATTGTCAGGTTTTATTCTTTGGAAGGCTGACAGTACAGGGATGAAAGACTCTTATTCTGAAGCATGGCTAGGAGAGGAAGCCTCAGGAGGCGGAATACTGTATTTCCTGTGCTGTGGCCGTACTTAACCAATCAGGGGCCAGCGAGGCCCGTGGGGATGGTCGTCATAGCAACAGCAGCAGCAGCGGCGGAGATTGGGGGACCCCGGTCTGTCGGAGGTGATGGGGGTGTGTGGCCCTTCTTGAGGCCCTTCTTGACGTGTGTGTGTGTGTGTGGTCTGCCAGCCTCCTCCAGATGTGTGTGTGTGTGTGTTTGTGGCGTGGGTGACCATGAGAGGGGAGGAGAGAGTAGAAGGAGGTGTTCACAGTGATGTCTCTAGTTAGTTACTGGTGTTCCAGTGATCAAGAGTGTCACAGCACGAGGATGACTCCTGACACATCACCTTAAGCCACGCCCCTCTTGCGTTTCCATGCCAACTCCTTCTGGGCGTGTGCAACACACACACACACACACATCTCCACATGCCCTCCACATGAGCTGCACGTGTGTGTGTGTGAGTGTGTGTAAGTGAGTGTGTGTGCAGTTGTGCTAATGGTCCACAACTCTTCTCTCTCACTGTCGGTGTCCAAGTCGTGATCAGAGGCATTGTTGAATCGAGTGTTTTACATTAAACCATTGTGACATAGTTAATCAAAGGCTCCATTTTCTTTATAATGGTAAGGTTTACTTGGAACAAAAATAACACTTTCTACAAAAAATATTCAAACAATGTTAATATACAATAGTTATAATATAGATTTATATATTTATATATATATTCCCTTTGAAATATACAGATATAGATTTGCTCAGTTTGGATCATTCCCTCTTTGTCCTGGTTCCTGGGCTCCATGCGACAGACTACATCTCAACCACAAACTACTGTATGTACAAGCGCATCATCGCCTTTCCTCATAGCCAATCAGAGACAGCCGTGGAACACCAGGCCCCTCCCACTTCACGCCCGTCAATGTCAGGTGAGCGTTGAGTAAGAAAAACTGCAGCAAGGTGAGGAGAAGGAGTGGAAATAGTCTTTAAGACTGGCTAACTTGGCATCAGTAGATCTCAGCAGTGAACACAACCATGTCTGTTTGGAAAAACAAGTTGGCGTAGGAAGTGCGAAACTTGAACTTTGTGGTGTAAACGCAAAAACTACAACAAGAGCAAAAAAACTGTCATCTATTTATAGATTCTCTCGTAGACATTTCTTATAGACATTTTGTTTTTCTATTTTTTTCTTATCTATTTTATTGTTTTTTTTCAATAATTCACCTATTTGTTTATGTTTGAGTCTGTTTTGGTAGAAGTTCTTGCAGCACTCAGGCGTTGAGAGAATAAGTGACGAGCGGCAAAGCGGCGCTCTCTCTCGTCCTAGTGAAGGCGTTGGTGAACCTTGACCCCATGACCCCTTGACCCTTGACCCTGAGCACTTCCTGGAGCGTCCCAGAGTAAGATGAGCACGGCGAGCGAGCGGCGGTTTTGGCCGGGTCATCAGGCTGGTCTGTGGGGCGTGGGTGTGGTAGCACTAGTAGTAGTAGTAGTAGTAGTAAGAGTAGGAGTAGGAGGAGTAGCAGTAGTATTGGTGGAGGTGTTGGTGTGTGTGTTGGGAGCAGCGGGCTGGTTCTCCCCTCTCTCAGGCAGGCAGCCGAGGCAGCAGCAGGCCGTGGAGCAGCAGGCAGAGCAGAGCGGCCCCCAGGCTGAGGGAGCAGGAGGAGGCCCCGTCACATCCCTTCTGCCCTGCGCACCGCGCCTGCTCGCACAGGACGCCCTTATACTCCGGCAGGCACAAACACTTCTGGTTCTGGAAACACGTGCCACCATTCTGGCACAGGAGAAGCTCGTCGTCACACACGTTAGCTGGTGGAGACAGACAGACACACACACACACACACACACACACACACACACACACACACACACAGACAGATTCACAGTCAAAAGAGAAAATCACTGGGTGCTCAAGACATACCAGACAAGACCACCACCATTGCTCCGCGTGATGCTTGGTTATGTTGGTTGCTAGGTTGCAACTGTGTGGTTGGTAAGCCATTGCTAGGGTACTTGAGGTGGTTGCAAGGCTGTTGCTAGGTTAGTCATGATGGTTGCTAGGGTGGTTGCTAAGTTAAGCCTGTCGGTTGCTATGTTGATTGCTAGCTTGCAGCTGTAGACGTGGTTGCTAGGCTGTTGCTAGGGTACTTGAGAGGGTTGCTAGGTCGTTGCTTTGGTAGGTGTGGTGGTAGCTAGGGTGGTTGCTAGGTCAGCCATGTTGGTTGCACTGTTGGTTATTAGTTTGCAACTGTGGAAGTGGTTGCTGGACCGTTGCTAGGGTACCTGAGGTGGTTGCTAGGTCATTGCTATGGTAGGTGTGGTGGAAGCTAGCGTGGTTGCTAGTCATTCATGTTGGTTGCACTGTTGGTTGTTAGTTTGCAACTGTGGAAGTGGTTGCTAGACCGTTACTAGGGTACCTGAGGTGGTTGCTAGGCTGTTGCTATGGTGGTTGCTAGGTTAAGCATGTCGGTTGCTATTTTGGTTGCTAGGTTGCTTGCTAGGTACTTGAGGTGGATGCTAGGTTGTTACTAGCGTAAATATGGTGGTTGCTAGGTTAATCATGTCGCTTTGCTATCTTGGTTGCTAGATTGCAACTGTGGAATTGGTTGCTAGGTTGTTGCTAGGGTACTTGAGGTGGTTGCTAAGTTAGTCATGTCAGTTGCTAAGCTAGTTGGTAGGTTACAACTGTGGAAGTGGTTGCTAGGCTTTTTGCTAAGGTAGGTGTGGCTGCTACTATGGTGGTTGGTAGGTTGTAACTGTGGCAGTGGTTGCTAAGCTGTGGCTAGGGTATTTGAGGTGGTTGCTAGGGTAAGTATGGTGGTTGCTAGGTTAAAGGAGGTCAGCTGCTCTGTTGGTTGCTAGAATGCAACTGTAGAGGTGGTTGCTAGGCCGTTGCTAGGGTGCTTGAGGTGGTTGCTAGACTGTTGCTGTAGATGAGGTTGTTGCTAGGGTGGTTGCTAGGCTCAGAATGTTAGTTGCTGTGTTGGATGCTAGGTTGCAACTGTGGACGTGGTTGCTAGACCGTTACTAGGGTCCTTGAGGTTGTTGCAAAGTTGTTGCTATGGTAGCCTAGATGAGGTGGTTGCTAGGTTAAGCATGTTGGTTGCTAGGTTGCAACTGTGGAAGTGGTTGCTAGACTGTTGCTAGGGTACTTGAGGTGGTTGCTAGGTTGTTGCCAGGGTAGGTATGGTGATTGCTAGGACGGTTGCTAGGTTAAGCATGTTGGTTGCTAGGTTGCAACTGTGAAAGCGATTGCTAGACTCTTACTGGTTGCTAGAGTAGGTATGGTGGTTGCTACGCATGTTAAAGATTAATATAGTTGCATTGAAGATAACAGGCAGTTTGAACGGCTGAGCATAGTTGAGTAGTTTAAAAACATCCACTCTGAAAGTTACAAGGCAATAAACCTTGCATTTTGACCTTTGCAACACAGTTTGAATGACGTTTCTACATTAAGCAGTTCGAGCCCTATGCGATTGTGGAAGAATAATACTAAGAAGAGAAAATCGGATAACAGTAGTGCATGCAAGCGGAGTGCTTAGCACAGACACCCCCTTAACTCATTTTATTCTGACCCGCCCCTTTTTGTCATTTTTTCGACAAACTGTACTAACCTTATGGTCATGGCAGCCCCCGTGTTTACCCGCAGAATAAGGTGAATATCTAGGTGAAGTGTGGCGTATGACTTACGGATGCAGCCCTGTTTCCAGGTGGAGCCGACCCCTTAACTAAATGATACAGTATATACTGTAGGTGTAGCCGACCCCTTAACTAAATGATATATGCTGTAGGTGAAGTGTGGCGTATGACTTACGGATGCAGCCCTGTTTCCAGGTGTAGCCGGGCACGCAGTCCTCACACTTCTGGCCCAGGGTGCCCTCCCTGCACTGGCAGAAGCCCGTCTCGTTGCAGCGCGCGTGCAGAGAGCCCAGCTGGTTGCAGTTGCATTCTGGGAAAAAGAGGAAGAAGGAGGGGCATGCAGAGTTGTTAAAATCCAGCTGCCGGAAATAGTAAAAGTCTCACCAACTACTATGAACTATGTGTTTCAACTAGCCTGGGCCTGCCCATACTTCCTGTCGCTGCATGAAATCTCGCGATCAAGTCAGTATGGCCAAGGAGACAATTTCCTCAAATCTTGAGCCCAGAAATATCAGGACCTAATGAGAAGCGAGCAGGCTGAAGGAGGCGAGCTTACGATGACTCTGTCCAGCTCTGTCCCAAAACATTGATAGAAGTTTGATTGCATTTGATAGACGTTCAAATTAATCCTGCCTGAAATTTCGGGCAACGTTAGCTTTGCCAGACCACAGTTTATTTCTGTTTCAACCACTCACTGATTCTGATTATGGGGCATCGGCTAACTCAGGGGTGGGCAATTCTTTTGGCCGAAGGGTCACATTGGATTGTAGATATTGACAGGCGGGCCAGGTGTCAACCTGCCAACGAGGGTTGATGCCGGTAAATTGGCAAGTCTCCAACCAGTAGCCCAACTTTCTTATAAGAGGACATGTTAACATGCAGCAGTAAAAGGGGGGGGGGGGGTTGTAATTCATGAATGCAAAAAAAAAAAAAATGGACAAATCAGGAACACAATCATATTCACCTAGGCTAAATTCAATTCTATTTTCGTCTGGATTAAATAGTGCAATGGGTTGTATGTGGCCCCTGGGCCTTAGTTCGCCCACCTCTGGGCTAACTAATACAATCATCTGCAAAAGTCAAATCAATCCAGCTGATTTTCTTGAAGACAGATCGTCACACTTTTGAATAAGGTGTGTGACATGAGTATGGGGCACGTTTCACAGGTCTTCACACATGGCCATTGGTGACACTGCATATTTTCTTCTGAAGCCTGTGATGACTTCCAGACAACCAAACCCTACTTTTTCTTACAGTATGACAACCAAACCCTACTGTTATTATACAGCATTACTACCAAACCCTACTCTACTCTTATTATACAGCATGACTACCAAACCCTACTCTTGTCCCTGATAATGGTGAGACTATGTGTGATGATTTATCAGATTCATGTAATAATGGGTGAGAGCAGCAGCCTACCATTCCCTACCCGGTCTTAATTTGGCCACCCTGTCTTACTCCCTTCAGGAATAATCTTAATTCTCGCTCACTTTAGAGCAGGAGTCTCCAACTTTTTCCCCCCTCTGAGAGCTAGAGACCACCTGCCCTCGCACCCCTCGCCAAGTCACATGCTGCTACCCTTTAACCAAGTCATTTATACAGTAGGCACTTCAAAATGCTTTAATAAACAGTGAATTACAGGTCTGCCTCTTATATTCAGGAAACAACTAATCTTTGGCCTTCATATAATGACACAGGTTTAATTCACATATTTTTATGGTAATCAACTCGCGGACCACTTGAGCTTGCTCGCAGACCACCAGTGGTCCCCGGACCACACTTTGAGAACCACTGGACTAAATCAATGTGGCTGACACTTCCTCTACTACTATTCCCGACCAGTATTAAAGGTCAGTATTGATAGTCCTTGAGAGGTTACATCCTTCACCATTACTTACAAGAATAATTTTGTACCAAACAGGGCAGGATGTTTGAATTTGATTTCTCAGAGATTTACCTTTTGTGATTAGGTCAGGAGATTTATTTACATTTAATTTAACCCATTTGATAAGTTAATTATGAGCAGGCGTGACCTACAGTATCTGTTGGAGACCCCTGCTTTAGAGTAGAAAAGGACACATGGAAGAGATCAGGGATGTTTTCTCTTCATGGGTGTGTGTGTGTGTGTGTGTGTGTGTGTGTGTGTGTGTGTGTGTCATGTTTTTTGTACAAGAGTGTGTCTCATCCCCCTGCTCTCTTCATGGTTGAAATGTTTGATGCGGTGTGGAGTCTAACATGGCTATGGCTCCAAGCGAGAGGACAGGCAGCCTCCAGGAGCTCTTAGCATTCCTACCCCGAGGATATAACTGCCCAAGGCTACCAATCTAGACTCTCCTTCAGCAATATCTGATCATCAAGTAGTGCTGCACTACAAGCTCAGACACAGGGGAGCTGCATCTAAAACAGCTCCTCCAGGTCGCCAAAAACATCTGCGCTCCACTTCTCTCAGACCAGCCATAACAGGCATGTCAGCGCTTGAGCTGTCACTCAGGCCTGTTGCCTGGGAAGACCGCCAGCATTCCGTCTGGCCAGCAGATGGCAGTGTTCTACTGTAACATTCTACGGCGTGAGGAGGCGACTGCAGCCAACTGAATGGCAGCTGGTGTTGAAAGGCAAGCTGTTAGGCTTTCAGAAGCATAAGTCTGGTCTGTCATCAGTATATTTTTAACAGGATAACAAGCTTTTTACAGAAAAACAAGCTGCACTTGACAGATTCTCCTAACCAGAAAATGTCTTTGTTATGCTTTACATTGTAAATGTCAACTATACAATAAAAAGATGGGGGGAAATTATTGATTTACCTATAATGTAATTACCTCCGCCAAGGAGGTTATGTTTTCGGTTGCGTTGGTTTGTCTGTCTATTCGTCTGTTTGTCTGTTTGTCAGCAGGATAACTCGAAAAGTACTGCAAGGATTTGGATGACATTTTCGGACAATGTGTGCATTGGGACAAGCAAGAGCTGATTAAATTTTGGTGGCGATCAGTGATCCAGAGCATGAACTGAAATGCATTGTGTTTGTGACCACATTGCCTTGGCAGAGGTCTGCGCTCTCTGAGCGCTTTTCTAGTTTACAATGTATTATGTCCATAAAAAGGAAAGTCAACAAAAGAAGGGAAAAAAGTCGAAAAGAGGGAAAATCGACATTTTTCAGCAAATCAGTGTCAGTCTGTTTCAGTTGACTATATTGCAATGCATTGGAGTAAATCAATTAAATCAAGTCTTTGTAGGCTATAATTTAATAGTGTTTGCTGGTTTCCACAGGTAGATGGCAAGCTGATTGGCGGTTGGGGGTGGAGGCGGGGTCATTAGCATACGATGGGCAATCTGATTGGTGGTTGGGGATGGAGGTGGGGTCATTAGCATGAGATTGGCACGCTGTCACCATGACGGGGTCGGGGTTGACCGACTCAGGATCAAGAGTGTGACAGAGGTGAGAGGGTGTGGTCACGTCACACACATTAGCAATGAGATAGTTAGCGTTGGGGCGTAATGTCACGCGGCCTACTGGAGGATCGGAGAACGAGGATGCGTCAGACTCAGGCATCACACCCCCCCTTAGCACTCCCATACACACACACACACACACACACACACACACACACACACACACACACACTGGTGCCTACAGCACAGTCAGCGTTTGTGAGTGGGAGCAAAGTAAAGGAATAATCCAGATAAGTACATCAATAGTCCCCTGAGGAGTTCAAGAGGGTGTGGAATCCAAACAGATATTTGTGCATCAACTGGGTTATTCTGCCCCTGAAAGCCTGGTGAGTTGTAGATAAATACACATTGTTAGGTCTTCAGTGTAAATCATAGATAACTGGTCTCACCGTAACAGTATGTATCTACAAGTCTAGAAGTCCAAGAGCAAAGATCTTGTAGATAGCCCAGTGTGCTCATTGGACCATCAGTTTAGTGCGGATGATCTGATATCACCAAGTAATTAAGAGTCCGGGATCAATGTCAAACTTGTTGCCCTGGATGAACGGGTTAGGATTAGGGTTAGGGTTAAGGTACACTGATCCAGGGCAAACGTTTGACGTTGATCCTGGACTCTTAAATACTTGGTGATATCAGATCTTGCGTTTAGTGCATTGAGTCTGTGTGATGATGACAGTATAATTTGAGTGCTCAGCAGTACAGATTGAAAGGCTATTTTCATAGCTATCGTTCTCTGAGGGAGGCAAGTGAGACATAGATTATGACTCTATGTGGTATAGCGCCCTCGCGCAAAAGCTCTAACCGTGGTTGTCAAACTGGGGTACGAATACCCCTGGGGGTATTGGATCAATTCTAGGGGGTACTACAAAATTAATCTTTGAATCAGCTCTCACAAGCATGCATTTCACAGACAATAATATTGGAAAATTATTATGTGAAAAAAAGATGTTACTTTCACCTACAGTATCTCCATTATACAGTATCTCCTATACAATTCCCATTACATTTTGCAATATGAGTTCACATTTTGTTTGTGCAAAAATATTGATTGTTATAGCAAGCAGTTCATGGTGCAGGGGGTACTTGTTATGACATAAGAGTGTGTCAGAGCTACATGGCGGTTAAAGGTTTTGAAACCACGGCAATATAATAGTAACATACATATCCCATAATTTAGGTATATTTATGTAATAGGTAGCTAGGCCTAACCTCACTCACGTCAGATGCAGCGCCCCCTGGAGCGAGCATCTGAGATCTGAGATGTGAATGAGGTTAGGTCGCCTGGCTACCTATTGCATGAATATACAGTACTTAAATTATGGGATGTGTTATTATATTGCCTGCATTTTCGTCTGAACTCGCCAGAAGGTACAGTGAGTTGTAGTGTGGTGTTGTTGTGTGTGCGACTGACCTATGCAGACGTTCTCATCGTCCAGTTCAGCCGAGGCGTTCCGGTAGTATCCCAGGCGACAGTGTTGGCAATTCTGCCCCCTAGTGTTGTGTTTGCAGCTGACGCACGTCACAATGTTGATGAAGTCTATGTAGCTGCAGCGGTTTGAGTGGCCGTAGCACTCGCAGTCTGATGGGGGGAAGAGAGAGAGAGAGAGAGAGAGAGAGAGAGAGAGAGAGAGAGAGAGAGCACTGTTAGCAATGTCACCAGTCTATATAGCTGCAGCGGTTTGAGTGGCCGTAGCACTCGCAGTCTGATGGGGGGAAAGAGAGAGAGAGAGAGAGAGAGAGAACAAAATGTGTGTGAGTGTGTGTGTGTGTGTGTGTGAGAGAGAGAGAGAGAGAGAGAGAGAGAGAGAGAGAGTGAGAGAGTGTGTGAGAGAGTGTGAGTGTGTGAGTGTGAGTGT
>JAODXP020000019.1:37390748-37404104 GCA_027497455.2 Sardinella longiceps | reverse complement strand
AAATATGCGGTTACATTGACTGACCATCGTGGTAAATGGCCCGAGGTGGCTTTTGCTGCCACTTTTACATCTGAGAATGTCATAAACTTCCTCACATCAGTCTTCAGCAGATTTGGAAACCCTAGCAGCATAGTGATGGATAACGGAAGTCAATTCACATCTGCTGAGTTAGCTGAATTTGTGAAAGCCAGAGACAAACAGCACATCTTCTTATCATCCGGCTGCAAATGGAGCTATTGAGCGTTTCCACCGTATGCTGAAAAGTTGCATTCAATCTGCAATTCTGGAGAATAAACCCTGGAAGAAAACCGTCAATGATTTCCTTCAGGTGTATCGCGCAACTTCCCATTCCACCACCGGGATACTCATTGGAAGAAAGATGCGCACTCGTCTGAATGTTCTGCCACAAGAGTACTCTAAGGATAATGCATCGCTGTCACAAAGAGTCGCAACTAAACAGAAAACAAGATGAAAACATACACAGATGCCAGAAGAGGGGTGCACTCTCCTTTGTTCAAAGAGGGAGATTACATGCACATTCGGAAACCAACGCATGTGCCTAAAGCGCACCCAAACTTCACAAACCCAGTGTGGATCCAACGAAAAATCTGTTACAAGATGGGAAGAAGTGGCAATGGCAAACACCCTTGCAAGGCCGGTTCAATGGACTTTCCTGTAACGGACTTGCCCATTGAGGAACTGCCTACAGTTGTTCTGCCAGATGTTCCACTCGAGAGAATTCCAGCCAGAGATGCTCCAGTTCTTGTGAGACGACCACCACGTTAGCTGGAGGACTTTGTTGAATAGTTAGTCTTAACAGTTACTGATTAAGAATGCCTAATTATTTTTTTTTGTTGTATGCTAGTTCAGTGTAAAGATATGCATTTAAGAGAAGTTTAAGTTAGGCCTACTCAATTACAAATGCCAGTTCATTTCTTGTGTGAGTTAGGCAGTGATGATTACTTCAGGTTACGTCAATACTTATAGCCTGATTATGATGGTAAGTTTCATTCTTAAGTAAGGGGGGAATATGTTACATTCTGAACCACTAGTTATCAGGCTACTGTGCTCATGTTAGGAAGTTACAGAGAAAAAGAAAGAGAAGTATTAGTGACAACGTGATACTGTACGGTTGTACTACGAAGTTGATTAGCAAAGTTGTGGAACGAACCCTCTTCATTTACAATACAAAACATAATGTAACAGGTAGACCTGTCAAGTCTTGAAGCGAGTGTTGTCCCTTACCAGCTCCCATACCGTCATGACGTCACTGGCTTAGATAGCCATGAGTGGCTAACCATTTAGTGGCGGCTAGGCGTTTGTTTTATAAAAGCAGTCAGCGTTGGGTTGGCTCGTTGGAGGTAATATTTGTTGCTGTTCTGCCCGGTGTTCGGCTGGTACAGACCGTATGATCTGTGACGCCCGGATCGGTTCTGATGTACATTTGTAGAGGCTCGAGGTATGTGTGTGTATTGTAAACATTGTGTGTAATCGATGTGCTTCATCCAAAACACTCGGGGTGATGTTCTGATTTGTTAATCGCCAGGTACCTGATCCCCTGGTGCCCTGACGATTTCTGTTTTTAAACTGCATTTTCTGTCTACTTGTACGAGGTATGTAACCGATCCTGTATCTATCAATCCACTGTAAACCGTGATGTGTGTAATGGACTATGGCTAATTACTTTATTGTGTGCCCAATTCCTCAGAGGTGCCATCGAGGGTTCTGGGCACTGTATGTTTGCATCGGGGCAGATTGCCCATCGCTGTTTTGTCCCTACTGAATTTAGTTTGCCTTTCTGTTTATTTGTGTTTTTGCTTTCTTTTATTCGACCACCAGTCCCGTAGCTCGCAGGGCAGATCCCAGTAGGACTCGTTTTAACTTGAATTGCAGTGAATTGACTCACCTGTGTTTAGTGGTAGCTATACTGATTGAATCACTTGCTTAGTGTGGTATGCCTATGAGGATGTGTGAGTGTGTGTGCAGTACCATAGGCCATTGTTTCATAGCACGAGTGGTGTGAACCAACACATTAGTTTCCACTGGTAACTTGCCCTGCTAGTCCGGTTCTGCCAACTTCTATCATTGAATGTTTGTATAAATAAAGAAAATATTTTTATTTGTTTAGTCCATGCCTCTGTCCCAGTCTGTCCGAACCTGTGTGCCTTACTTTTGAAGTCAAGGTTTATTCTGGGGTGAAAACCCCCAGTGGCGTAGTCGTGCAATTACATGTATAAAATCTAAAATAATTATTTTGGTTAATTACCTGAGGTCCATAATGCTACAATAACATTAGTGAATATTAAAAAATAATAATTTGGAGTTCAAATTCCTCATTAGCTTATGGAAATAAATACATTGTGACATAATGACATTTCAGAATCTCTTAAAGGTGCCATGTCACACCACTACAAGGTATTTAAATTGTTCTTTGAGGTCTACAAATAGGGTATGCGACTTCACTTGGACTGAGAACAGTCCAGGGAGACCATAATGAGATCGTTTGCAGCCTGTAGGAATAGCCTTTGAAAATTTCATGCGGTTCCGAGTTTTTTTCCACTGTGACAATGGGCTGCGCTCTGATTCGCTGCTGAAGCTCGACGTTGTAAAGCACATGGCCGAATATTTACATTAGTTTTACTTGCGAATTGCGAGGTACGAAAAAAAAACTTGGAATATTATCATGAAACCGAGAAAGAGGATATCTGCCCCAACCTAGCTTGCAGATTGTAAACGGCCACTTTGCAAAGGTAAGCTTACTGCATAGTCAGGATGTCACAGTAGCCAACATAATCAGATACTTATTGCAAGAGTGGCCGACTGTTAGCCTACATCCACAGTCAGATTACACTTACCAAGATTTTTGAATTCGCCAAGTTGACAAGTTCTACCCAAAATATACAGGACACTGAATAAATGATGGACTAGCAGGTAGATGAGTTAGCAGCAGTTTGCTAAAACTCATAGCCAAAGCTAAACTCACTAACGTCACTAACTAAAAATAGTTGCCTTTTACCATTACCTTCTTTTTCGTGAGTATTTCAAGGGGCGGGCTTTAGTCAAATACAGGAGAGCATGGATTGGGCGATAATTCTCCTCAGTCAGCCAATGGCTGTAACGTGGTCTATACTACGTAGCACTGACCATGGATTCAAATTGACCTAATTTCTCTGCATATTTCTTTTAATGGGCTATTGCCGATAGCGAAGACAGTATTACATTTTCACATGCACCGTGTAACTGGAGGTCATATAGACCTATTCTATACCAAAAGCAACAGGTAAAAACGGCTTTGTGTGGCGGCGGGGCACCTTTAAACCTGCATATCAACACTGTTCAGCCCACTAAAAGTATGATAAATGTCCAATTCCTGACTGGCCACTCCCCTATCTCACCCTCTATCTTATCTGCTGTCCTCATGACATTTCTGATGAAATGAAACTGAATTCTCATACTTCCCTGGATTCTTCCAGAGTGTGTGCTTGGTGTTGATGGGAGTTAGTTAAATGGCGGAGGCTATTAAGGAGGAAGTTTCATTCACATGTCCAGTGTGTCTGGATCTATTGAAGGATCCAGTGACTATTCTCTGTGGACATAATTTCTGTATGATGTGCATTAATGTCTGCTGGGATCAGGAGGATCAGAAAGGAGTCTACAGCTGCCCCCTGTGCAAACACACCTTCACTCCCAGACCTGTCCTCTACAAAAACCCTCTGATTGCTGAAATGGTGGAGAAATTTAGGAGGACCAGAATCCAAGCTGCATCAGCTGCTGTGTCTACTGCTGGTCCTGGAGATGTGGAGTGTGACGTCTGCACTGGGAGAAAACTCAAAGCTGTCAAGTCCTGTTTAGACTGTCTGATGTCTTACTGTGAAACTCACTTAAAAGTTCACAATGACCTTCACCAAAGTAGGAATCACTCAGTGATCAATGCCACAGGCCAGCTACAGGAGAGGATCTGCTCCCGCCATAACAGAGTTACAGAAATATTTTGTCGAACTGATCAGACTTGCATCTGCTTCCTGTGCACAATGGACAAACATAAAAGCCACGACACAGTCACAGCTCTAGAAGAACGGACTGCTAAACATGTGAGTACTTGAATTATTTAAACAGATTTCTGTTTTTATGTAGAATTGTATGGCAATTTGAAGGTGCTTGTTGACATGTTGAACATTGGCAATCCCCCCCAAAAATACAAGTTAGTTCATGATTGGGCAAAGCTACATCAACACCATGTAGATGGCTACCATCTACAGTATGCCATCATCAGGGCAAAGAAAAGTGCAAATTTTCACCTGCTGTATAAAATCTTCCAGAAAGACTCTAAGAATAGAGTGAAGCATATCTAATGAATTGACAGAATACATGTACAAAGGAATTCAAATAGAAAAAGTCTTTGGCGTAGGCCCGGTCCCCTGTCCTGTGGCAGGGGCGGAGCCTATCAGGAGGACAGGTACCCAATGATGGTGATATTGATCTCGGAATGCTGCTGTCTAGAGCAGCAAGAGCATGTTAGACAGGTTTATGAAAGTCAGGTGAGCAAGCATTATCTGATATCACCAAGTAACTAGAATGCATTTCCAGAGAAAATGCAGAAGTGTGCTTGCCCCGATGCGCCACCACGGCGACCCACTACGCCATGCCGACAAGTTCCATGTCAAGACGCAAGACAGATCGTTTCCCCGAGATAGGGCATCAGAGAGCAAAGAGATATGATACAAAAATGTTGTCATTGTGGCGCCCCCTATTGCCCACATGATACCATGGTTGGTGTCCAAAGCATTCATCAAAGCATTCATGAGATACATGTTTTTGCTAATTGTGGCGCCCCCTAGTGGCGAAATGGTCCCCTACGTCATGCCACCAAATATGATTATGATACGTCATAGCGTTTCTGAGAGCTGAGCTCACTTCCTGTTTGGTGTCTTCACAGTCGAATTGCATTGGCTTGACGTATCAGAGCGGCACAAATACAGCTTTGCAGGCACAGTCTCTCTATCATGTGTCTTAATTTTGGTGACGAACCAACTATGCGGCCAGGGTCAGTTTACTTTCACTTTTGACAAAATTCAAAATGGCGGAAAATCTAATTAGGCGGTAAATGACGTCACATGGTGCGTTGGATTTGTCTAGCTCCAAGGATTCCAATGGTACCAGACTTGAAAATCAGACATACGGATCAAAAGTTACGTCCATGAACGCAAATACAACTTTGATCAGTTGGTGGCGCTAGAGCAGTGCTTCTCAAACTTTTTCTGTCATTCCCCACTTTGGAAGGCAGAGAATTTACACGCCCCACCTGGAAGGCTCAATTTGAGCACAATATCTCCGTGAGGAATACTTGGGATTTTTGTCAATGTTAGAATTTTTAATGTTACTAATTCAAAGCCAAATTTCTCTTGAACCCCTCATCACAGCAACAATTTACTGTCATATGTGCATATCTGACGATAGCTGTGAATTTGGGGGGCATGGTGTGGCCATTGGTCAATTGCAACGAGATGTCTCGCGCCCCACCTGTCATGTGTCTGCGCCCCAGTAGTGGGGCCCGCCCCACAGTTTGAGAAACACTGCGCTAGAGTGTGAGAGGTACCAGCATGCATCTTGATGAAAGCAATCAAAGTCCAATCATCTATCCCTGTACCAAGTTTCATGGGTTTTTGCCTTGTGTATTGTATTTTCCTCTGAGCATCCCCATTCATTTCAATGGGAAAAAACGGATTGAAAACGTTAATGACGCAAAAATGACAAGGTGTATCAAAAAACAAGCACACATCTGCGATACAGGATGGACCAGTGAGAGGTGGATCTGTGTCTCTAGCTCAATTCCGCCGGGAGGAGTGGGGGGCCAAAAAAAATGGGTGAACAGGAAAAATAAACGACACTTAAGAAGAACAGTAATTGTGCTTGCTGTGAGTCCAGGATTCCAGGAGAGTCCAGAACTTGTTCAAACTTGTTCCTGGATCAATGTACCCTAAGCCTAAGCCTAACCCTAAACCTAACCATTGATCCAGGGCAACAAGTTTGACATTGATCCTGGACTCATAATTACTTGGTGATATTAGATCTTCCGTGAGCGAATGTGATTGGACTAGCAATGCATGAAGAAACTACGGAGTCTTCCTGAAAGAACTTATCATAAAGCTTTCACTTTTGAGCCAACATCACTCTTGTTTAATGAGATTAATGCCCTGTTGAGGGAATTTCACAGAAAATATATAATGAAAGTACAATCTATTTTCTGTTAGAGGTACACAATTCTAAATTAGACAGTATAATGAAGTATATGTGTTTACTATGAACAGAAACAGTTGGGTCAGACCCAGAGGAGATTCCAGCAGAGAATCCAGGAGAGAGAGAAGGAGCTGCAGGAGCTGAGGAAGGCTGTGGAGACTCTCAAGGTGAGAAATGAGAAAACAAGAGCTGACTGATGGAACCTTCAGCTCTCTGTTATTATTCTGATTCAACTTTTGTGTTGAGGTGCGATTAGTAGGGTAATGATGAATACGTGATTGTACAGTTTTGATAAATTACACAAGGGTGTAATTTACATTGTAAATGCTGAATGCAGAAGTTCCACCGTTAACTAGAATTGTAAGTTCCACCTTTAACTAGAAACTGTTGTGAGCTCAGTGAGTAACTGCCTCACCTGTCATCATTACTGCACAAAACATGAACGTTGGGTTACGCTGTAACCCTGGTTCTCTGAGTGAAGAGACCATCTCTCCACTCTGTTACATATTCCATATGTACGGGGAATGACCCCACACCTGCTAAGGACCGTGGATAGGCTTTAAGACACACCGGCTCGCCCGGCCACGCCTACACCCGAACTTATAAAACACCTGTGTTGGCGTGTAATCACTGATGGTTTGATCGGAACCGGACTCCGAGCGGCCTGAGGACTGGAGAGATGGTCTCGAGACGATAGAGAAACCCTTTTCAGCTTCACTTCCCTCTGTGTGTCTCCTGTCCTCCTCTTTGTGTGTCTCCTATCAGAGCTCTGCACAGACAGCAGTGGAGGACAGTGAGAGGATCTTTACTGAGATGATCCGCTCCATTGAGAGAAGACGCTCTGAGGTGACAGAGCTGATCAGAGCTCAGGAGAAGGCTGAGGTGAGTCGGGCTGAAGGACTCCTGAAGAGACTGGAGCAGGAGATTGCTGAGCTGAAGAGGAGAGATGCTGAGCTGGAGCAGCTTTCACACACAGAGGATCACATCCATTTCCTCAAGGTGACATCATTGTTTACCTCACACTGTAAAGAATGTGTAGCCTTGTTTTTTGGATTTCCAGGTATGATGAACTATTTGTCTTAGCTCCAGTGTCAACGAGGGAAACAATAACTTTAAGGAGACAGGCTACGGTTACTGAACTTTACTTCAACTCCACTACAAGCTGTCACACCTGAACTATTTCCTTTTCCTGTAGAACAACCCCTCTTCTCATTACATCTCTTCACAGTCAAAGTCCCCTATCCAAATTACATCTGTTTCAATGCATAACCTAGCCTGGCGAATGCCAAACTAAAATCACAAGTGATATTTAGTCTGGGGACCTACCTATTGCACTTCTCGTAGCGGAAGCGTCATTTACAATTGTCCATAGCCGTTTATTGGGCGCTACGAATGTCTATCATAGCGTCTGTACATACCTCGGAGCCAATACCAGAGCCACCACGTGACGTAAAATGCAATCGAGGGCCGTACAAATCCCTTTTTGTTCGGCGATTGGATACCGAAACCAGGCTATGCATAACCAAAGCTCATTCTACAAATGTACTGTTTTACATCTAAAAGTTATACCAGATATATTTTATATCAATGTTCTTTTTACATTTGCGGATTTTAATAAATATTGATACTCACATAGAGCAGTAACATATCTTAAGCGTATTATGTCAGTAGCATTTGAAAATTGACTGTTTGGGTTGTCTCCCCTTTTACATGTTTCTGTCCATAGAGTTTCCAGTCAGTCAGAGAATCTCCTCACTCTAAAGATGTACCCACCATGACCTTCAACCAAAACATCTCTTTTGAGGCTGTGAAGAAATCAGTGTCAGCACTGAAGATGCAGCTGCAGAAACAACTGGATGACATCTTCAAACAAGAAAAAGACCAAATATCATCTGCAGCAGGTGGGACAAATATCTGGAATTGCAGACATGCAGACATAGAAAGGGATGAAGAACCTCATCTTGTTCAGAGATCCATCAACATTAAACATGCAGGCAGTTACAGAAGCCCAGACAGCTTGGCTGATTCAGGTTTCAATGACATAGACATTAGTGTGGTCAACACGGAGCTTCCTTTTGACTCAATTTTCAGTCAATTCTGACTTTGAGAGAGAATATGAAAAAACTCATGAACATTTTAAAAGTCCAGGCTTTATTTGTCAGGGATTGAATCAACAATCATTTCTTTTTACAGAAGCTTATTCTGTACTTTGTATTACTTTGTTCTAAGAAACATTTGTGAGGATTTTACTTTTTAAGACACTTGATTCACCTTCACACTTTAAAAGGCAACTCGTGCATTTTTACCACACTAATGTGACAAAGATGCAGCATATGGAGTCTGCCTATTTTTGCACTTTAAATCTTCACTAATGTTAATTACTGATTTTACTCTGATTCTGTCTGTTTCAGTGTCTGATGTACAGGCTGTTTGTCCGGAACCAAAGACCAGAGAGGATTTCTTACAGAGTAAGCTGGACACACACACTCACACACACACACACACACACACACACACAATCTCTCTCACACTCATAATCAGTTTGTCATACTTATTCATATCACTAAATAGATACAGACGGCAAGTCTGACCACGCCCAGAAATATAGCTCCGCTGTGGGGGAATTAGAGAAAAATAGTCCCATCTGGGGGAAAGAGCAGGCTCACACAGTGGGGAAGTCAATGGCATGCTAAGATAGAAGTTACACCGAGCACCATCTACAAGGAGCCTGACACATTTTTGAGGGCAATGCCTGAAGGTAGTAATGATGGTCAGATGGTCCGATGTGAATTCTGAACTTGGCACCCCTCCAAACGCGATACTGATGATAATTTAGATGATGTTTGTTAGCTTCATTAGCTTGCTAACTAGCCAACTTCATTGATCCCCACAGTAAATGTAGCTAACTTTAGCTTGCTTAACTGAGCTAATCAGACTTGTGATTGAAAGTTGCTTTACTTTTGACAGGGGCAGAGACAGCTCATGACATTTCTGTTAGTGTAACTGCAATAAACAAATGATGGGGAAATTATTTTAGTCAAAACACAAGCAGGCAAACAGGTCATGATTAGACAAAACATCTAATATGGACTTTGTTCAATTTTACTAAGCGATCTTTTATTGTTAAGCAACTTTCTCTACCTTGTCCATTCACCATAATGTTAAATTGGCCTCTGTTATCCCCCACGCTGACTCCACCCTCGCATTTTGGGGGTGTTAACCGTACTTGCCGTCTGTATCTATCATATTGTAGCGCCGACGTAGCTTGACAAGGATGGACACGGAGACGGAAGTAGAGAAATCCGAAATGCTGAACGGTTTATTGCCTATAATTTGAACAACCTAGGCAATGGGCAGTAGGAGGTGTCCCCAAAACAACAAACCTCAACTACTAATAAATAAAACACTAACTCTCTCATACATCTCGCACTCAACACATCAACACGTCTCTCTAATCACTGATTCTCCTCATCTCTGACTAAACTTTACTGAACTCTAAGAACCCCTGATCATAACCACACCCCTTATCAATAACTAACCTATCTAATCCCCTTATTATTGCCCCCCGGACACCTCCCCCCTATCACAACCCAACACAACAAGATTGACACATTGACACATTCTGACACTCACACACACGCGCACACACACACACACATGCACACGCAGACAGACACGCACACGCACACACAGGACAGTTCAAGAGGGACAGGTAGCCTCGGCGCTACAATATCATAGTCAGTGTGCACTTCATTTAGGCACATATATTGACTGCAAGCTTAACTTCACTGAGAATGTTGATGCCATGTGTAAAAAGGCCAATCAAAGGTTGTTTTTAATCAGGAAACTGAAAGGCTTTGGAGTGAGTTGCAATATCTTGGAGAGAACATAAGCCTAATAGAGAGTGTCCTAACCTATAACATTTCTGTCTGGTATGGTCACCTCACCCTATCCAACAAGAACAGGTTGTCCAGAGTAGTGAAAATGGCAGGAAAGATCATAGGACAACCCCAAAAACCACTGGACAATTTATATAGGACTGCGGTTGACAGAAAAACCATGAACATTTTAGATGATAATACCCATCCAATTCACTCTGAATTTGAATTACTCCCCTCAGATCACATATGGCAAGAAGAAACATACAAACACTCGTTTATACCAAACGCAATCTCCATGGTCAACAAACAATGGAAAGGCTAAAAAGCTGAGAGAACCAAGGGTCTGGAAGTGGTGCCTGACTTGTATATGAAGTGTATGCTGGGAGGGGATGGATGCAATGATTTGTGTATGTGTTTTTGTTTTGAGCATTGGAATGAATGAGTATTTGTGTTTTTATTGTACAGTGAGACCAAAGGCAATTTCCATGCTGGCATGACAATAAAGTCTATTCTATTCATGTTAATTACTGGTTTTACTGTGATTCTGTCTGTTTCAGTGTCTGATGTACAGGCTGTTTGTCCTGAACCAAAGACCAGAGAGGAGTTCTTACAGTGTAAGCTGGACACACACACACACACACACACACACACACACACACACACACACACACACACACACACACACACACATAAATATATGTAAAATATATAAACGTATATAAACACATACACAGTCATCTTGCTCTCTCTCTCTCGCTCTCTCTCTCTCTCTCTCTCTCACACACACACACACACACACACACACACACACATACATGCTCTCACACTCTCGCCCAACGTACTGTACGTAAAACACATTTGTTCTTTTCTCAGCTTCCTGTCACTTCACACTGGATCCAAACACAGCACACAGGCGCCTCCATCTGTCTGAAGGGAACAGGAGGGTGGATTGTAGAGCTGAGCTCCAGTCATATCCTGATCATCCAGAGAGATTTGATGGGTGCCAGCAGGTGCTGTGTAGAAAGAGTGTGTCAGGACGCTGCTACTGGGAGGTGGAGAGGAGTGGGAATGTTACGATATCAGTCTCATATAAAAGCATCAGCAGGAAAGGATGGAGTAATGAGTCTGGGTTTGGATATAATAATCAGTCCTGGAGTCTGTACCTGTACAGCTCCATCTCCTCTTTCTGGCACAATAATAAAGAGACTAAACTCCCTCTAGTGGCCAGCTCCAGAATAGGAGTGTATGTGGATCACAGGGCAGGAACTCTGGCCTTCTACAGCATCTCTGACACAATGACCCTCCTGCACAGAGTCCAGACCACATTCACTCAACCACTCTACCCTGGGTTTACGCTTTATGGTTATGGATCGTATGTGAAGCTGTTGTGACCCACAGCATATACAGCTGTACAGATTTCAGATGTGCTTTTTTATTATTACACATGTAGAGTACGTACATAAATGTTTGCGTACACACACACAGTCTCTCTCTCTCTCTCTATCTCTCTCTCGAGCCCATCTTTTACAGTGCTACTGTTATGTAAGTTAACACACACACACACTCACATCAGCACCCCATGGTGAACTATTGGGTGATGTAAGCAATGCCCCACGAGAGTTTTACCTCAGCTAGGAGGAGTTGTTAAGCACAAAGCTGTCTACAATAGGAATGTACTGTAGGTGGGTGACTTATATTCAAAATAACCAGTCACTGAATTTAAGATTTCAAATAAAAACGGAAACAAAATCAGATATTATGTATATAATGACTTGTGCCTCTACTCACCCTAACATTGGATGTGTGGGCCCACTTCCCTGCCTTTTCTAAATAGTTACTTTGATGGTGGGCCGCCCTGGTCAGCACATCACAATTAGAATCATTTTATTTAGATTATTGACTTGATAATTATGTATATGCTGTGTAATGTACTCACCGTAACATTGGATGTGTGGGCCCTCTTCCCTGCCTTTTCTAAAAAGTTACTTTGATGGTGGGCCGCCCTGGTCAGCACATCACACTTAGAATTACTATTATTTTCATTATTGACTTGATAATTATGTACTCTACTGTGTAATGTCTATACCTCTGCACTTTGTTGGGGTGTGTTCCATTGAACATGATGAATGATGTCTTAATATTGTGTTCATGTGTGTACACATTGTACAGTACAGAGGTTATATAATTTATGTTTGTCATCTTTGGTGCCACCATTTTTTAATAAACCAATGAAAAAGTGAAAAGGATAAATAGTGAGATTATTGATTATTGTCCACCCACCCACACACACACACACACACACACACACACACACACAGACACACCTTTTATCCAGATTCCCCTTATACAACTTGCAAAACCTGACTGATGTGTTTAAAATACCACTGATGCCTTTATCAGAACATAATAGCAAATTATGGGCCCTGTGCACAAGAAGTGGTCATGGGCCCCCCTCAACAGCTGGAATAAAATTCCTGACTCCTCAAGGGCCCCTCTTGGGGCCCTGGTAAATCATTCAATCTTTTCCCCCCAGTACAATGCCTCTACACAAGAATGACTTCCTCATGCTTCCTTATCCCCACACCCCCACATTCCTCCTCTCTCTCTGTCTGTCTTTCTCTCTCTCTCTCTCTCTCTCTCTCTGGTTGCAGCCAAATCACACACTGATCAACTCATACAGTATCTGTTTGTTACCAGAGACGGTTGATCAAACCAGTTCTAAAGTATCTTTGGTGTTACCACTGTGTCTGATTGGCCACTCCCCCATCCCCACCTTACCTTACCTGTCGTCTCCCTCAGAGTTCTGATGAAGTGAAACTGAATTCTCAGACTGTTCTTTCTTCTGACGAGAGAGTGAGGTTGGTGTCAACGAGAGCTAGAAAATGGCGGAGGCTATTAAGGAGGATGATTCTTTCACCTGTCCAGTGTGTCTGGATCTTCTGACTGACCCAGTGGCTATTCCCTGTGGACATAATTTCTGTATGAGGTGCATTAATGGCTGCTGGGATCAGGAGGATCAGAAAGGAGTCTACAGCTGCCCCCTGTGCAAACACACCTTCACTCCCAGACCTGTCCTCTACAAAAACCCTCTGATTGCTGAAATGGTGGAGAGATTTAGGAGGACCAGAATCCAAGCTGCACCAGCTGCTGTATCTACTGCTGGTCCTGGAGATGTGGAGTGTGACGTCTGCACTGGGAGAAAACTCAAAGCTGTCAAGTCCTGTTTAGACTGTCTGAT
>JAODXP020000019.1:37380141-37390648 GCA_027497455.2 Sardinella longiceps | reverse complement strand
GTACTTCGTTCAGTTACGTATTGCTATTTTTGGTTGATGAATATTTGCTGCCTGCACAGACATTGGGCATGAGAAAGTTCTTCTATAGGCAAAATCCTAGTTAGTCTTTGGAGATGTATCAAGCTATCTTAATGTAGGACTATCTAATCATTTAATTCAAACCTAGCTCTTAATTGTCAAGAATGGCAAGAATCACTCTTCTCTGATGATATAGGTTAGGCCTATTATTGATGCTTGAAATAGCAAACATAGTGACTGAATCAGGGCTATTTCTGTTATCATAAGCTGCTTATTGCATAGAGTAGCCTACCAATGTCTGATATCAGCAATAATGTTCATACAATGTATTGTGAGTGTTGTATAAAACCATAGCATCCTAAACTTTTGTTGTCTAATATTTTTCAGTATTTTCAAAAAATGGTGTAAAATTCAGATGATGACAAGAACACTGGGTGAATTTAAACAATTAATGAAACAAGCAATATGTTGTTCTTGATAGGGAGAACAAGCAATAGTTAATCCATCTCAGTATCTCTTGAGAGTGAGTCAGAGGCATGGTCAACATTGCCCCCCCCCCAAAAAAAAAGGCTGTGGTGGCGGTGAGGGGGCCCCCAAATGAAATTCTGCTTAGGGCCCCCTTTGGGCTTGGGCCGGCCCTGTATTTATGTGCCTGCACATGTGTGCGCACACACAAACAAACATGTATGCATGCACAGGTAGCCTACATGCGCAAAGGTATGCCAAACAGAACATGGTCAATTATCTCAGTCTGTCTCTCCCTTACTCTGTCTCCCTCAGTCTGTTCAACACACACAGACACACACACACACACACACACACACACACACACACACACACACACTGTATATAAACACATACATCTTGCTCACTCTCTCACACACATACACTCAAATGCATGCACACGCGCACACATTCACATTTGAATTGTTTATTTGAATCCACCAATTACTGTACATTTGTACAGAAAGGATTCAAATATCAGAGATAGTAAGCTGTGGTACTCAAGGATACAAAAAACATCGCCTACGCCACACAGCAAGACTGCCTATTACAGCTGAAATAGAGCAGAATTTGGCCAGTTGTTTAGCTTGTGCCTTTGAAAGCCCTGCCAGTCTTAGCCCACTGACAGTACATTTATGGACATGCCCCACACTGCCAAAGATTAAAACAATCAGTTTACATTTAAAACCTATGTCATTGATCCTTGCACAGATTGGTTGGTATTTGTTCAGTTTGTCATAAAAGGCAATGTCCATATACAGGTCAAATCTCACACATCAGCACCGCTCTCTATCCTTATCCAGAAAGACAATATCAGGGGTGTTAGGCATGTTACTGAACACATCATTGGTACAGTTGAACCAGTCTGCTCTCACACGGGAATGTTTGTATACAGTGGTATGTGAGTGCATTTCCTTTAAAGTGTTAGTAGCCAAGTCCACAATGCGGTCACACAAACAAACATGTTTGCCCACAAGTAGCCTACATGCGCAAAGGTATGCCAAACAGAACATGGTCAATCTGTATCTCCCTTACTTTGTCACACACACACACACACACACACACACACACACACACACACACACACACACACACAAACAGTACTATAGCCAACTCTCCCATGAGAAAAACTCCCATGAGAAAAACTCCCTCCATCAAATTCCTACACATAAATCCCTTCTCAACACATCATATTAGTGACAGGCTCACACATGCCCAACTTAAAAACACGTTTGTTCTTTTCTCCCCTCCATCAGATTCCTGTCACTTTACACTGGATCCAAACACAGCAAACAGACACCTCCATCTGTCTGAGGGGAACAGAAGGGTGGAGTTTGGAGGTCAGCCCCAGTCATACCCTGATCATCCAGAGAGATTTGACTGGCAGAAGCAGGTGCTGTGTAGAGAGGGTGTGTCTGGACGTTGCTACTGGGAGATGGAGTGGAGTGGGAGTGTTTATATAGCAGTCGCATATAAAAGCATCGGCAGGAAAACAGGTGGCGAGTGTGCTTTTGAGTGTAATAATCAGTCATGGACTCTTATGAGCAGCTCCATGTTCACTTACTGGCACAATGAGAAAAAAACTGAGCT
Source organism: Sardinella longiceps (assembly GCA_027497455.2). NCBI lineage: Eukaryota > Metazoa > Chordata > Actinopteri > Clupeiformes > Clupeidae > Sardinella > Sardinella longiceps. The sequence continues at coordinate 37,388,536 of JAODXP020000019.1, read as the reverse complement.
CCCTCTAGTGGCCAGCTCCAGAATAGGAGTGTATGTGGATCACAGGGCAGGAACTCTGGCCTTCTATAGCATCTCTGACACAATGACCCTCCTCCACAGAGTCCAGACTACATTCACTCAACCACTCTACCCTGGGTTTGAGTTTTATAGTTATGGATCATTGAAACTGTTGGATCATTGAAGCTGTCATGACCCACAACATATGCAATTGATGCAGGCTAGTTCAGCTAGCTGGAGGCATACATGTAAATCCTCACAACCCAGTCTCCTTCAAGAACTGCTTCTGACCACTGAGTTGGAAGCCTGGGCTTATAGCTCAGTAGTTAGAGCGTTCAACTCCCAAACTGGGTTTGTTGTAGCTGACGGTGGCAGGTTTGTGCGGTGTGGACCGCTACCGGCTACACATACTGCTGTACAGATTTCAGATAGCTTTCTTATTCACACACACACACACACACACACACACACACACACACACACACACACACACACACACACACACAGTCACTCAATCTCTTTCCTGGATTTTGGATATTAGGATCACTAACACCATATAAAACTATACACATAAACACACACACACACACACACCCACACACACACACACACACAGTGTAAAAGGGTGATTTTATTATGCACAGTGCAGTTATTTTGCACTTTATTTTGCATTTAGCATTATTAATATGATGGAAATTATACAGTTCAGCACATTGTTTTTCCGAAAAAGCCTAGTTTTTGCGACCATTAGGGGTTGTGAGTTTGATGAGCGAATACAAACTGAAGATCTTGACCCTCTTTCTTTAGTTGCTACGGCGACTAGAGCTGTCAGTCTGGTTTTCAAGGATGATAAAACTAATCTGTGATATGTTGTTTTAACTTGCATATGAAAACTGAAAAAAAAAGCAAACTTGTATTTGAAAAAGAAATGATTTGACCAAATCCAGAAAGAAGTGAAGGAACGAAATCTCTAAACAAATGCATGTTGATTGCTGGTATGTGCATGGACAGGGTTACCTGAGAGGGATTGCATGTGGAGACAGATGAATTAGGTTGGCATTGATGAGGGATTGTGTGCTTTTAGTGTGAAACAGACTCGACACAGTGTTTTTGTTTGTTTGTTTGTTTGTTTTAATTTGGTCCTGAGTCAATATTATGTTCTCCAACCCATCAGATTTATATTGTATTTCACATGTTTAAGGTGCTTAAAATCACTCAATGTTAAAGGATTTTTTTTTTCTTCTTCTTCTTATGTTATATGACATGTTTGCTACACTTCTATTATGGGGTATGACAACACTGTCCTCACAGAAAACCACTGCAGTGACCTAACAAGAAGCATGGCTTCTTTAAAGCTGTCTCAGTACGAGAAGCAGACCATTCACCAGTGGTTGGCCTTGGTGTTGCTTGTGCCTTGGACAACCCATTAGCCCTTGTTTCCGAATTCTTCCTAAACTGGAACACGGAAAACACAACCTCTGACATTGCTTTAGATGTAGTGTTAGCCAACAAACACTAATTTAATCTTGTGCGCACACACACACACACACACACACACACACACACACACACACACACACACACACACACACACACACACACACACACTCTACAGTATTCAGAGGCAGCTGAACACAGAGCTCTTCCCTTGTAGTGCCTGTTGACAATAAAAAGCAATCTGTACGATTCAGTGTAAAAGCTTGTGTTACGTACAGTATACTGTATTTTGCAGCTGTCTTTGTTATGCATCCAATTCTTGGTGTACAGTCAGAGACTGTAGAAATAAGTTTATCCCTGCCTTCCTATCTTATCTAACTCATCCTATTTCATTTTGAGATCTGTGAATCCTTTTTTTTTTTTTTTTTGCATTACTTGAGTTTTTGATTCTGGCCTTTTCCTTGAGCACAGAGTATTGGTGTTTTCAGTTAAACTACCTAAATGCTCAAAACAAACCATTTCTAATGGTCTGCCAAACTCTGCTACCTTGAGGAGACATGTAGAGACATTGTCCCCCAGACCCCTAGGTAAAATACACCCATTGGCTACAAACAAACAAACAAACAAACAAAACAAAAAACAATGTGTGACCTCCCTTAGAGTGACCCCTGGTGGTAGACTTGCAGCAATGCCTTGATCTCAGAACAGACGGTAGTGGTGGCCTTACATGTATATTGATTGCCCAATAATCCTAGTTCACTTCCCCGTGCCAGCATGGCTTATGGCCACAACTGTAAGGATGGTCTGTTCAGAGTAGGCCTGCCTGTGGGTGTTTGAGTGCCCACACAGAGACAGAGAGGTCAGGGGTCAAAACGACTCCTAACGACGCCTGTCTCCAATTCAAAAATGTGACTTTAAAAAAGAACTAAAACCATATGCACTTTCTGCCCCCCCCCCATCTCTTTCTCTCTCTATCTCTCTATCTCTCTCTCTCTCTCTCTCTCTCTCTCTCTCTCTCTCTCTCTCTCTCTCTCTTTCTCTTCCATTGAGTTGAGATGTTCTGTTTGTGGTATTACACAGAGAAAATTATGAACTTGAAAAAAGCACACACCACTCACTATTAAGGGCTTTTTTAAAAAATAAGTAAATAAATAAACAATCAGAATGTTTTGCTGCTGTTAATAATGTTTTAAAAAAATCCTTTGTAATATTTTTTGAACCACTGTGATTTGTACAAAATGGAACAAAAAAAAAAGTAGGAAGACATCTTTGCCGTTTCAGTATTTTAATGTTTGACTTGGCTTTTATTAAAACTTAACAGAATCTTTTACCATAATGTGTGAGTTATTTCTACCTGTACTTCTTTAAACACATTATTGATCGTGCTCTGGGGTCCGATATGGAAATATGATGGATGAAAAGGTTCAGAGGAGAGAGAAATGCAGCCAAGACATGAAGAATTTTGGACAGTATTATTTTGATGCACATTTACTGCCCCCACTATTTAATATTATATATATATTATTATTGATTCATTTGTTAATTAATCACTGCTAAAAGCGTTCATTTCAACATGAAACATACAATTAGGCCTAATACAGCAATACTAAGTTTTATTGTTAAATGCTACACATAATGGAATCTGTATGAATTAGAATTCAAGTAAGGGAAAACGGCCGACGAGGTGACCAGTTATTCATTGATAATTGGCGAGGTGGAATCTAAAAGTTATTCCGCCAAGCAGGGCCGGTTCTAGCCTTTTTGGTGCCCTAGGCCAGATTTGAGTTTTGCCCCCCCTTTTCTAAAAAAACAAGAGAAAACCGAAGAAAAAAGGTAAAAAATGTATTGTGACGCCCCCCCTGATGTTTGGAGCCCTAGGCGACCGCCTCGTTTGTCTATGCCTAAAACCGGCCCTGCCGCCAAGCCAATTATCAATGAATAACTGGTCACCTCGGAGGTCGTTATCCTGCTTATCTCCCGTATCTACCTATCTCTCGTATATTTGAAGACGCGTATAAAACGTAAAAGAAATATGCAACTCAAACTTACAAGAAGCTAACCTGGTCGGTTTGGGATCTACAAGGCTGCTTATTGTTGTGATAGTTACCATTCTGAAAGGCATTCATATGGAACGGTAATCTGTTATTAGATGAGTTATTTTTGGAACTACTTCCAAAGTAGCCAGTTATCTGGAAATAATGGTCACCTAGCAGCCAATCAAAGAAGGGAATGGCGTTCTGAAGGGAGATAAACACCTTTGTGACGTCATGGTAAATTGGTCTATTAAAGGTGTTTATCTCCCTTCAGAACGCCATTAATAACTCATCTAATAACTGATTACCGTTCCATATGAATGCCTTTCAGAATGGTAACTATGGCACACATAAACTTACATAGTAGCAAAGATCTTTAAACAGTGACCGCTCCGCTTGAATCCTCTCTGACAGTAAGGTAGACTGAGTACAGTTGAGACAGTTTTTGCTCTCTCCGCTACGACTCAAATTTTCAACACTAAAAACATATTGAAAACTTGTTATTTTTTACATGGTGCATCCTAAGTCTGCACTACAATAAAACAAAAAACTTATATCCCTATGTTGTTTATTTTTTTCACAATTAACTCTTAAAGACAAGGTGCATTTTATCTCAACTGTACCCATAGTTCTAAAGTATTGTGTACAGTTGAGACACATCATGGTACAGTTGAGACACATTGAGAATGCAGTAAGGCTGATGATGGCTCAAGATGGCTCATTTTTAAAATATGTAATTTTAGAGTTTCTTTTTAGTTAAATCCATACTTTTTCCTCTAGATCAGCTTTAGAAAAAGAGATACAACAGGCACATCAAGTTTGAAGAGGAAAAGATATTTTTTCTTTGTTTTATCATCACTCATTTCATAAAATATTATGTTATCTTTACAGCCATCATGTTAGAAACATATATCCTTTAATAATATATAGTTTAAATATGAAAACTGTTTTATTCTATTGACATTTGTGTTGCATATTGCCTAAATTCTATCATAATATAGACACAGATAAACAACATGCAATCCAATGGGAATTCTACATCCAGGGGACAGTTGAATCGTCATGTCTCAACTGTACCCTGCTGACCATCTTGCACATTTTTCTAAATAATGCAACCTGCTTGCATAATATGATTATATGAAATATGTCAATTTATAGAGCAGAGAATTACCTTTTAAATGGTGTAAGATAAGTTTAACAGTCTAGCAGGAGTATTAAGATATTCACTGTGGAAGGGATATGGTTAAGTGAAATTCTCACTATGGTAAAAATACTTTCCCCAATATCTTTGGACTGGAGGTAAGCACAATATCCAAATTTTCCATGATTAAAGAGGGTACTAATGCCCATGTGTGTAGCAAAAATCATAGTTCTAGTTTGTTGTACACGCAAGATATTAACAAGTCTCAACCGTACTCCTGTCTCAAATGTACTCAGTCTACCCTAGTTACTGATGTTTATAAACAAATTAATGCAATATAAACACAACCAGAATTAGCTAAATTACAGTCGGTCACCAAACTCTAGAAATACCATTCATGACACTATGGTATATTAGTTGTGATTAAAAAGGTTTCGTCCATTGCCATTGCTAGTAAATAATAGCAATACTATAAGGAATCATTATTAGTAATTTTCCAGTTATGAGACAGCGATTCTGGCAGCCACTGCTCAATGTATGTCTAGTAATTTGATGTAAGCTAATTGTTTTTGATTGGATTCTTATAGTCAGTCAACACCTACACTTTGTGTGTTTAATTGTTGCCCAGAGTATCCTTCTTTTTCAAATAGTGTCACGCACATGTGTGCTTGATTCACTGGAGGCTTTGCAACACAAAACATTTTGATATTACTGCCAGCTATTCTGCGGCCCAACACACAAACAGCTAATTCATTGCCTTGCCTGCAACATTATTATTCACCTCTAGATGGAGACACATGTCTGTGTAACTATCCAGATGACTCCACTAGGCCACAGATTAGATGTATGAATTAGACAAACTATAGTAAACCTTCTGTGTATTTTCTGTCAAACTAAAAAGTTAGTGAAATTTAAAAATTATATTTCAAATTCCTCATTGGCTTACGGAAATAAATACATTGTGACATAATGACATTTCAGCATCTCTTAAAACTGCTTATCAACACTGTTCAGCCCACGAAAAGTATGATAAATGTGAACCTGATCAATGTCCAGTTCCTGATTGGCCACTACCCCATCTCACCCTACCTTATCTGTTGTCCTCATGACATTTCTGATGAAGTGGAACTGAATTCTCATACTGCCCTGGATTCTTCAGTGTGGTGTGTGGTGTTGATGAGAGCTGGAAGATGGCGGAGGCTGTTTCTAAGGAGGAAGATTCTTTCAAATGTCCAGTGTGTCTGGATCTTATGACTGATCCAGTGACTATTCTCTGTGGACATAATTTCTGTATGAGGTGCATTAATGGCTGCTGGGATCAGGAGGATCAGAAAGGAGTCTACAGCTGCCCCCTGTGCAAACACACCTTCACTCCCAGACCTGTCCTCTACAAAAACCCTCTGATTGCTGAAATGGTGGAGAAATTTAGGAGGACCAGAATCCAAGCTGCACCAGCTGCTGTATCTACTGCTGGTCCTGGAGATGTGGAGTGTGACGTCTGCACTGGGAGAAAACTCAAAGCTGTCAAGTCCTGTTTAGACTGTCTGATGTCTTACTGTGAAACTCACTTCAAAGCTCACAATGACCTTAAACAAAGTAGGAAACACTCAGTGATCAATGCCACAGGCCAGCTACAGGAGAGGATCTGCTCCCGCCATAACAAAGTTATAGAAATATTTTGTCAAACTGATCAGACTTGCATCTGCTTCATGTGCACAATGGACAAACATAAAGGACACGACACAGTCACAGTTTTAGAAGAACGGACTGCTAAACATGTGAGTACTTGAGTTATTTATACAGATTTCTGTTCAAGGAAATTGTATAATGTATAAAACTTGTATATTGTGAAGAAACATTGTAAGCCTATTCAAAATATCTACTGAATGTCCACAGAAGGGGAAGAAATAGAAGGGGAAGGGGCTGGAGAGTTTTGGCATTTTCGTAATCCTAAAAAACAAAACATAAGCAAGATGCCAAGACACTTTTCTTATAAATAAAACAGTTTCAATGAATAGACTAGCTCATGAAATTAAAAGCAATGCTAGTATGTTTTGGCCGCCATCTAGGCCTTTATCAGGGCAAGGAATGATATGATATCAGATGCAAGTGCAAAGTCTTACCTGTTGTATAAAACCTGTCATATATTCACAAGCAGCTTCAATACCATTCCAGATGTGATATTTTATCAGTTCATTTTTATGATCAGAGACAGTTGGGTCAGACCCAGAGGATATTCCAGCAGAGAATCCAGGAGAGAGAGAAGCAGCTGCAGGAGCTGAGGAAGGCTGTGGAGACTCTCAAGGTGAGAAATGAGAAAACGAGTTGACTGATGGAAGATTGTGAATGATTCTGGATTTTGTATTGAGGTGTAGATCACATGTAGGCCGCCTACAGTGTCATTTTCTAGAAAAGGCTCTGTCCATCTGTAATGATGAAAACATGACAATGATTTTTGATAATTTACACACGGGTATAACCAGATACAAACTTGCCCCGCAAACGTGGGTCAGACAAGGAGGAATCTCAGCCAGGTTGAGCACCACAGTGCTGAAGATCCCACCATGAGTATGGAGCAGCCTTCACAACAGGAGGAAAGCCTGGACCACCCTCAGCAACATTCCAGCACAGCACCTTCAAGTGCACCCACAATTGAGGCTTCAGAGAAACTCGTCCGCAAACCCAGCGTCAAGTGGCCCAAGGCCAATGACAAGGAAGCATGGGGGAGCTTTGAGGCAAGCCTCCTCGTAATTCTGTGGAGCAACACCCCCAGATGGTCGGAGGTGAAGAGCGTCGTGGAGCGGGCAAGAGCTGCCTCAGTACCTGGCCCAATTGGCCCAAATCCTGGAGACACGTAGGCTCGAGGCAAACAAGACAAGCCCAGCACCATCACAGCGACGGATCCACTTGATCAGACAGGGAGACCAGGGCCTGGCCAACACCTCAAGGACTTGGTCTCTACTGACACCCAAGGCACGAACTTGAAGAGGGCCACCAGGAGGCCGAGCAGGGGAGCTTCTGGCTGTGGCTCCGCAGAAAGGATGGGCAGTGGGGAAAGCAGGGGTCTTAGGGCCAGCTGCAGGGGGTGGTAGGGAGACGTCCCTATCGCTGCTCCATTATGAAAGGAGTGAAACATCTAAGAAGGGTGGCTCCTGGCTGATGACCCTGCAGCTGGTCAATGGGCACCGGCGGAGGTGCATCAGGCAGAGATGCCAAGCAGGCGGTTCTGTCTACCTGTATCAGTGAGAAACTGCCTCACCTGCCATCTTTATGACACAGACAAAACCATGAAACCCTTTTCAGCTTCACCTCCCTCTGTGTGTCTCCTGTCCTCCTCTTTGTGTGTCCCCTATCAGAGCTCTGCACAGACAGCAGTGGAGGACAGAGAGAGGATCTTTACTGAGATGATCCGCTCCATTGAGAGAAGACGCTCTGAGGTGACAGAGCTGATCAGAGCTCAGGAGAAGGCTGAGGTGCGTCGGGCTGAAGGAGTCCTGAAGAGACTGGAGCAGGAGATTGATGAGCTGAAGAGGAGAGATGCTGAGCTGGAGCAGCTTTCACACACAGAGGATCACATCCATTTCCTAAAGGTGACATCATTGTTGACATCATACTGTGTACTTTTGTACATCTAGAAGTTATACCAGAGATTTTTATATTTGGGTATTTTATTAGATATTGAAACAGAGAACAATGGCATATAGACCCATGTATTATTTCAAATAACATGTTATTTTAAGTAACAGGTTATATTTGTATTTTTCACAATTATGTCAGCAGCAATTGG
>JAODXP020000019.1:37328379-37380041 GCA_027497455.2 Sardinella longiceps | reverse complement strand
ACGACACAGACAAAACCATGAAACCCTTTTCAGCTTCACCTCCCTCTGTGTCTCCTGTCCTCCTCTTTGTGTGTCTCCTATCAGAGCTCTGCACAGACAGCAGTGGAGGACAGAGAGAGGATCTTTACTGAGATGATCCGCTCCATTGAGAGAAGGCGCTCTGAGGTGACAGAGCTGATCAGAGCTCAGGAGAAGGCTGAGGTGCGTCGGGCTGAAGGAGTCCTGAAGAGACTGGAGCAGGAGATTGATGAGCTGAAGAGGAGAGATGCTGAGCTGGAGCAGCTTTCACACACAGAGGATCACATCCATTTCCTAAAGGTGACATCATTGTTGACATCATACTGTGTACTTTTGTACATCTAGAAGTTATACCAGAGATTTTTATATTTGGGTATTTTATTAAATATTGAAACAGAGAACAATGGCATATAGACCCATGTATTATTTCAAATAACATGTTATTTTAAGTAACAGGTTATATTTGTATTTTTCACAATTATGTCAGCAGCAATTGGAAATGCACAGCCTTGACTGTTTGGATTGTCTCCCCTTTTGTATGTTTCTGTCCATAGAGTTTCCAGTCAGTCAGAGAATCTCCTCACTCTAAAGTTGTGCCCACCATGACCTTCAACCAAAGCATCTCTTTTGACGCTGACAGGAAATCAATGTCTGCACTGAAGATGCAGCTGCAGAAACAACTGGATGACATCTTGAAACAAGAAAAAGACAAAATATCATCTGCAGCAGGTTGGACATTATTGAACAAAACAGAAATACTATGACTTTGATGTGACAAGTTTATATTTAGTCTTCATCCTCACTGGATATATTTTCTGTGTCTCTCTCACAATAGGGATTCATCAGATCTTCCAGCTTTTAGAATGTGAGTCTCTATGCCGCTCTCTCTCTCTCTCTCTCTCTCTCTCTCTCTCTCTCTCTCACACACACACACACACACACACACACATGCAGAAATAGAAAGGGATCATCTTATTGAAGATGAAGAACCTCATCTTGTTCAGAGATCCATAGACATTAAACATTACATTTACATTTACATTTATGCATTTAGCAGACGCTTTTATCCAAAGCGACTTACAAAAGAGGGATAACAATTAAGCTGCAACACAATACAAGTAAGTTCCTACTGGGAGTGCCATTTGCTAATAGCAGAGCAAGTGCAAGAGTTTAGAAGTACTAGCTCAGTGCATTCCAAGTAATTTAACGAACTAGGACAAGCGATACTCTTGAAAGAGCTGGGTCTTCAAGAGTCTCTTGAAAGTAGAAAGTGTGCCTGTTGTTCTAATGAGACTATTCCACCAGTTAGGAACAATGCATGAAAAGAGCCTAGATTGACCTGTGCGCGGTGCTGGTCGTTCCAAGCAGCGATCTTTGGTTGAGCGGAGCGATTGGAGGTTAGCATATGGTTTGATGATGTCTTTCAGGTAGACTGGAGCAGTTCCCTCCAGTACCCTGTAAGCCAACATTAGTGACTTGAATTTAATGCGAGCAGCCAGGGGCAGCCAGTGGAGCTCCCTGAACAGTGGAGAGACATGTGCTCTCTTTGGCTGGTTGAAGACCAGGCGTGCAGCAGCCTTCTGGATCATCAATAGTGGTTTTACTGCACACGCTGGTAGACCTGTTAGAAGAGCGTTGCAATAGTCAAGACGAGAGATAACCAGCGTCTGAGCCAGGAGCTGTGTCGCATGTTTTTTTTTTTTATTACTTTATTTATAGAAAGTAGCTTAGTGTACAATATCTCAATGTAGTTTACCAACAGCATCTTTGTGGACAATGGTTCGGCAGTTCACTAACATTACACATCAAGTACTATACAGTTCAATAAACATTTCAGTTTCCAGTAAACAATACCCATCCCCAGAGGTCCATTTCCCTTCACATGCACACTTATGTACTTCTATAAATCCTTTTTTTTTTTTTTTTTTTTTTACATTAAATCGACACTAGACAGTTGACGCATACAATAAACACAGACAAAACAAAAGAGAGTATGAGAACACAAAAACATAGAGAGAGAGAGAGAGAGAGAGAGAAGAAATAGTTTACCGGTCTGTGTGCAAGTGTGTGAGATGTATGTGCTGTAGTGTTGTGTCATGTATGTGGGTATGTATGAGAGTCTTCCAATATATATATAGTTTGCTGTTTGAAATGCATTTTATTACACTGAATATGTATACCGTTTGTCTTCTAATGTGATCCTTGTGATATAACCTTCATTTTCTTTTAAAGTAACTGTGCGTTTTATTAAGTAAGGTGTTTGGATACAATTTATTCCATTTTTCTATGTTATTTCTGGAGACAAATATATTTTTTTCCATATCCAATACCTTCTCTATCGTATTGTACCATAATCTTAATTGGGGGCCAAGCAGCGAAGCTGCGAAGGCACCCTTAGTGTTTCTACTGTTTCTTATTATTATTATTATTCCGCTCCCATTGAAGTCTATGGCAGCCCATAGAACCGATTGGTAAAAAGTTGTGAAATTTGGCACACTGATTGGGCACACTGCCCTCATCAAACTCAGCAAATTTCATGCCGCCAGCTCAAACTCTCTAGCGCCACCAACAGGTCAAAGTTGGAACTGCATCCATGTTTGTAACTTCTGACCCGTGCAACCGATTTTGACAAGCCTGGCATCATTGGAATCCTTGGATCAAGCCGATTCCAACGCACCCTATGACGTCATTTTCCGCCTGACTAGATTTTCCGCCATTTTGAATTTTGTTGAAAGTGAAACTAAATTTTCACAGGCCACAAATTTTGTCCAATCTTTATGAAACTTGGTACATAGTATCTTCAGACCAAGCCGAAAAAAAGTTGTGCTATGTCATTACCGGATTCGTAACCGTTTGGCCTTAACAGCCAATCGAAAACGGCGGCGAAGCCGCCAAACAGGAAGTGAGCTCATATCTCGGAGACCCTTTGACCAATCTTAACCAAACTTGGTGCCATGACAACTGACACCCTGTACTGGGTGCACAACAAAGTTGGTGCAGTTTGGCCACCAGGGGCGCTATAATTAGCAAAAACGTGTTTTGGCTAATAGCTCATGAGGGGTTTGGGGTATGACCAAAATTCCACTGTCAGATCGTACTATGGGAAGTCTCATTTACAGCTAATCAAGTTTCAAAAGCTTTCAGGCCTCTAAAGCCTGTCAAATTTGACGGCGAAAGTTGCTAAACAGGAAGTGAGCTCATATCTCGGCAACCCTTTGACGAAACCTGACGAAACTTGGTCAGCTGTTGTCTGGTCCACTCCCGAAAGGGCTCACCAAATTTGGTGCAGTTACACCACTGGGGGGCGCTATCATAGGCAAAAAGGTTATTTTGGCTAATATCAGAGTACGTTTATGTTTATAACTTCTGACCCATACGACTGATTATCAAATGCCTGGTACCTTTGGAATCCTTGGGCCAAGCCGATTCCAACGCACCCTATGACGTCATATTCCACCCAAATAGCCTTTCCGCCATTTTGGATTTTGTCGAAAGTGAAACTAAATTTTCACAGGCCACAAATTTTGTCCAATCTTTATGGAACTTGGTACATAGTATCTCCAGACCAAGCCGAAAAAAAGTTGTGCTATGTCATTACCGGATTCGTAACTGTTTGGCCTTAACAGCCAATCGAAAACGAGGCGAAGCCGCCAAACAGGAAGTGAGCTAATATCTCGGAGACCCTTTGACCAATCTTAACCAAACTTGGTGCCATAACTGACACCCTTTACTGGGTACACAACAAAGTTGGTGCAGTTTGGCCACCAGGGGGTGCTATAATTAGCAAAAACGTGAAACTAAACTATCACAGGCCGCAAATTTTGTCAAATGTTCAAGAAACTTGGTAAATAGTATCTTCAGACCAAGCTGAATAAAAGTTATTTGTTTGCTTTGTCCATTCGCATCCGTTTGGCCGTAACACTGAGTCGAACATGGTGGCGAAGCCGCCATACAAGAAATGGCCTTATCTTGGTGCAGTTAAATGCTTGTCATGCACAGTCAAGAGGAGAGACGTGGGGGGATGAGGGGTAAGTGGGAGGTTGAGGGGGTGGGAATTGGGCGGTTGGGGGGGTCAAGTGGGGGCTGAGGGGAGAAGTGGGGGGGTGAGGTGGAAGTGGGAGGCTGGGGGGAGAAGTGGGGGGATGAGGGAAAAGTGGTAGGCTGGGGGAAAAGTGGGGACTGGGGGAGTTGTGCAGACCGTCAGTGCTGTGCTTGAGGTATTAATTTTTATTGTCCCACTTGTAACCGTTTGGTCGTAACAGCCAATCGAATATGGCGGCAAAGCCACCAAACAGCAAATGGCCTTATCTCAACGAAACTTTGGTCTGCTGGTATGAAACTGCTTTTGATGGCTTAAGGCCATCTTGCTGACTTAACTACATCCTTCTGCCTCTTGCAACTCAGTGAGCTTTCAGCTGCTTGGCCCCCTCATTGCTGCTTGCAGCTATATTTCTGGTTGTTTTTGCTGTTTCCATAACCTAGTGATCTGTTTTATTGCTGTTAGTCTTAAAAGATTGAATAGTTTGTAGTGTTTTCTTTTAATTATGTGTGCTATGTTAATGCCTAAGAGATGAATTGCCGTTAGAGGTTCCTTTAGTCCAAAGATATGCGAAATGGCTCGTTTCACTTCTTCCCAGAATGGTGTAATTTTATGGCATGAGAAAAACACATGTGTATGTGTGCCTTGCTCCCCACAGCCTCTCCAGCATTTCCCTTCAGATCCTAGCAAATGAACGCTCTGAATTGGTACCAAAAAGAACCTTTGATTTATCTTCCAGCCAAACTCCCTCCAGTACTTTGTTTGTGTTGTTTCAAAATTCTCTTTCCAGGATTCTCTCCATTCATTGTCTGAAATATTTATCGCCATTTCCTTCTCCCATTTCTCTTTTGCATTATACATGATCTTTTCCATTTTTTGTATTGTTTTATAGGCCCCTGCTAATCCACCTCGACTTTCCCTTTTGTTTCTATAATTTAACAGAAAATTTAACACACTGTTTGTTTCCTTTTCAGTATTTTGTTGAATGTAACTCCTTACCTGTAAGTATTTAAAGAAATGCTTTTGTGGTAGCTTGTATCTAGCTGATAGGGTTTCAAATGTTTGAAGTATATTCTTTTCAGAGAGTTGTGCAAATATGGTTAATCCTGCTTCTGCCCACTGGTCCAAGATGTTATCATGTGTTGCCTTGAAGTCTGGATCATACCTCATTTGTCTTAATCTCACACTGTTACTGTGGATTTTTAAATACTTACATAGACGTCTCCAGTTCTTTATTGTGTTACTGATGCAGAATGTTTGTAGGTATTGTTTTTGTGTATCTGTTCTGAGGAAAGGCAGTGAGCCGATCACACCATTTGATATTTCCTTTTCAATACTAATCCATTTTGTTCCAAGATCTCCTTCCATCCATTTCGTTATTGTTATAATCTGTGTTGCAAAAAAGTAGTTTTGTAGATGTGGAACCCCTAAACCTCCTTCTTCTTTAGGTTGAGTTAGTATCTGAAATTTAATCCTGTGTTTTTTACCATTCCATATAAAATCGGAAAGTTTTTTATTCCATGTACTAAAGAATGTTGGTGGTAATACAATTGGTAATGCTTGAAATAAAAAAAGTAGTTGTGGAAGCACCATCATTTTAATAGTTTCAACCCTACTGTATATACCTTCATGGATTAATTTCCACCTCTTAAGGTCATTACTTATCTTCAATTCTAAAGCGTTATAATTATTTTCGTATAAATCATTCAAATTTTGACTAATGCGTATTCCTAAATATTTAATAACTTTGGAGTCCCATTTAATACTGTACTGCTGTTTTAGTGATGTATTCATTTCCCTTCCAATAGTTAAAGCCTCACATTTAGTTTTATTAATTTTGTATCCTGAAATATTACTGTATTCTTCTATCTCACCCATCAAGTGCTGTAATGAATGCTCTGGGGAAGTCAGATAAAGAATAATGTCATCAGCGAATAGTGATAATTTATGAGTTTCCTTTCCAATTTCGATCCCTTTAATATTTTTATTTTGCCTTATAGCTAATGCTAAGATTTCAATATAAATTGTAAAAAGAAGTGGGGAGAGAGGGTCACCTTGTCTTGTACCCTTTTGAATGGTAAATTGTCTGGATAATGTACCGTTTGTTTTGACTGCTGAAACAGGTTTAGTGTATATTGCTTTAATCCATTGGCAGAATTTCTCCTCTAAGCCAAAACTTAACATTGCTTCAAACATAAATGGCCATTGGGCTAGATCAAAAGCTTTTTCTGCATCTAAAGTCAACATAAGTAGACATTCCTTTTCATTTTTATTTACATAATCAATTATATTTAAAGTTCTTCTTATGTTGTCTGTTAGAAGGCGACCTGGGATAAACCCACATTGATCAGTATTTATAATGTCTGTAATAATGTGTTTTAATCTTTTTGCAAGGATTGATGTTATTATTTTGTGGTCTGTATTTAATAATGATATTGGTCTATAAGATGCACAGTCTCTCGGATCTTTCCCTTCTTTATGGATCAGTGTGATTGTGGAAGATGACCAAGTTGGGGCCCATCTTCCTGTATCTAGCGCATGATTATAGACTTGTACCAGTATGGGGCTAAGTTGATCTTTAAGTGCTCTGTAGAATTCATTTGTGAAGCCATCGTCACCTGGTGATTTCCCTTGTTTTAAACCTTGAATTTCCATATTTACTTCTTCCAATGTAATAGGCATTATTAACATTTTATTTTTGGCTGGTGCTACTTTTGGTATTTCAAGCTTTTTAAGATAGTTCTGGATATGTTCTTTATCTACTTCTTTGTCTGTCTTATATAGTTCTTCATAATACTTTGCAAATTCTTCTGCTATCTCATCTTTGTCCCTTATCACTTTATCTTGATTACTGTTAATTTGCGTTATATGTGTCCTCTTTTGTTGTTTCTTTAATTTATAGGCCAGTACTTTCAGTGCTTTTGGTCCTCCATCATACTGCTCCTGTTGCGTGAATTTCATTAATTTCTCAATCTCCATCATCTCCATCATACGCAGTTTATCTAATTTTTTTCCTTTTATCTTCCAGTTCTAACTTAACCTCTTTATTATTTGTCCTACTGTGTTGCAACTCTAAATATTTTATTTCATGGGTTAATTGTTTTTCAAGTGCGACTTTTGATCTACTTCTCGCAGAGGAATAAGATATAATTATTCCTCTTAACACTGCTTTCATTGTTTCCCATAAAGTAACTGGGTCTGTATCCGGTGTATCATTCATTTCCATATATAATTTTAGTTCCAATTTCAGTTTTTCAATAAATGCAGTTTCTTCTAATAGAGAATTGTTCAGTGTCCACAAAGATTTGCCCTTTTTCCCATTAAGATTTAAAGTCAAAGAAATAGCGGCATGGTCAGATATATTAATGGAGCTAATCTGACATGTTTTTACTAGATTAGTGTTGTTTTCGTACATAAAGAAGTAATCTAATCTATTATATATTGAGTGCCTTCCTGAATAGCAGGTGTATTCTTTTTTCCCTGGGTGGAATTCTCTCCATACATCAACTATTCCTAATTCTAGACATGCTTTCCTTAGTACATCAGCATTCTTTTCAGCTTTGTGTACCCTAGAGCTTGTTGAATCTAACTTGTTATTCATTATCAGATTTAGGTCTCCTGCCATTATAACTACTCCCTTTGCCTTTGTTACTAGCATGTCAAGTATCTGAGTCATTAATTCCGTACTTGTATCTGGTGGGTAGTATACATTTAAAAAAGAAAACTGTCTCCCTCCTATTCTTCCCACTACCAATACATACCGTCCGTCTTTGTCCATATAACAGTCATCCATTTCAAAGGCTATATGTCTTTTAATTATTATTGCTACTCCCCTTTGCTTTGTATTATATGAACTAAAATAAACTTCACTGTTTGTGATTTTCTTTAATTTCTCATGTTCATCTTTCTCTAAATGAGTTTCTTGTAGGTACATTATGTCCGCCCTCTCATTTCTCATTACTAATAAAATCTTCTTTCTCTTAATAACATTATGCATTCCATTTACATTCAGTGATATTATTTTTAGATCAGTCATTGTCTAATTGAATAAATGTAAGTACTCTTTGCAAATATTAACATGTCATACATACCTATATGTGTGTAAGATTGAATGGTTTCAGCATGTATATGTGTAGGTGTGGATAGGCCAGTAATATGAAAGAGAAAGAAAGACAAAATACAGACAGAAAAAAATTAAACACATGCAATAGACAAAGACAAAACAAGTAGACGTGGACTCACATACAGTGATCTGGTTCCATATGTACCCCCTGCATATAGGATGGTATCTTGTGGTGAGTGATGTTACTGGTATCCTTAGGATCTGGGTGATTGCCAATGTTATCAGCAAACTCATTCCCAATTATGTCAGCTTGTTTAACCCCCCCTACCCCCAACCCCGCCAGGTTCCATATGTTTAACCTACTTTCCCATATACTACGTTTATGTTTGTATTGGACCAATAAATAAATGAGTTAAAAAAAATATATATATATAAAAAAAAAAATAATAATAATAATAAAAATAATAATAATAAAATAATAATAATAATAATAATAATAATAATAATAATAATAATGAAAAAATGAAAATGAAATGAAATGAAATAATGAAATAATGAAAAAATGTGTCGCATGTTGAGTAAGGTACGGCCTGATTTTCCTAATGTTGAATAAAGAGAAACGGCACGACCTAGCAACAGCAGCAACATGATCCGTGAAGGTCAGCTGGTCATCAATTATTACCCCTAGATTTCTTGCAGCCTCGGTAGGAGCAACAGATAGAGAGTCTATCTTAATGCTGATGTTGTGGTGCAGGGTTTGCTTGGCAGGGATGATCAGCAGTTCCGTTTTCGAGAGGTTCAGTTGAAGGTGGTTGTCTTTCATCCATGCAGATATGTCTGAGAGTCAGAGGTCCGTGTTGTCACTGTAGAATCGCCAGGAGGAAAAGACAGATAAAGCTGGGTGTCATCTGCATAGCAGTGGTAGGAAAAGCCATGCGAGTGGATGACTGGACCCAGTGTTGTTGTGTACAAAGCGAAGAGGAGGGGCCCCAGTACTGAGCCTTGGGGTACTCCTGTGGTAAGGTAGTGCTTTGCTGAGGTTTTGCTAAGCCATAACACATTGAATGATCGTCCAGTGAGGTAGGATTCGAACCAGGAGTGCGCTTTGCCGCCGACGCCCATGCTTCTGAGTTTATCCAGAAGAATTCTATGGTTGACTGTATCAAACATGCAGGCATTACAGAAGCCCAGACAACATGGCTGCTTCAGGTGTCAATGACACAGTAGACATTAATGTGGTCAACACGGAGCTTCCTTTTGACTCAATTATTAGTCAATTCTGACTTTGAGAGATAATATAAACAAAACTCATAAAAATCCAGGCTTTATTTGGCATGGATTGAATCAACAGGGATTATCAATTACTATTTATAGAAGCATATTCTGTACAAATTTGTTGAAAGAAATATTTGTGAGGATTTCACTTTTAAAGACACTCCCTTTAACTGACATTTTAAAAGGCAACCACACAGCCCAGTGACACTATTGTGACAAATATGTAGCATTTGCAGTAGGCCTGTTTTTCCTCTTCATAATCTCTACTGGTAAAATGAAATCTGCACTTTATGTTAATGACTGTATTTACTTTGGTTCTGTCTGTTTCAGTGTCTGATGTCCAGGCTGTTTGTCCTGAACCAAAGACCAAACACAAATAAATCCCCTCAGAACACAGCTGCAAACTCTCACTCACCCAACTTACGTAAAACACGTTTGTTCTTTTCTCCCCTCCATCAGATTCCTGTTACTTCACACTGGATCCAAACACAGCAAGCATACGCCTCCATCTGTCTGAGGGGAACAGGAGGGTGGAGTGGAGAAATGAGCCCCAGTCATATTCTGATCATCCAGAGAGATTTAGTAAGTGGCCTCAGGTGCTGTGTAGAGAGGGTGTGTCTGAACGTTGCTACTGGGAGGTTGAGTGGAATGGGGGGGTTTATATATCAGTCTCATATAAAAGTATCAGCAGGAAAGGAGCAGGTGTTGTGTGTGGGTTTGGATTTAATAAGCAGTCCTGGAGTCTGTAGCTGAGCAGCTCCAGCTCCTCTTTCTGGCACAATAATAAAGAGACTAAACTCCCTCTAGTGTGCAGCTCCAGAATAGGAGTGTATGTGGATCACAGGGCAGGAACTCTGGCCTTCTACAGCATCTCTGACACAAAGACCCTCCTGCACAGAGTCCAGACCACATTCACTCAACCACTCTACCCTGGCTTTAGGTGTTATTCTTATGGATCGTCAGTGAAGCTGTTGTGATCAGCTGGACAAAAATGTAAAGATCTCAGATACACTTTTATCACACATACACACACATGTACAGTAAATGTGCGCATGCACATACAAACACACACACACACACACACACACACACACACACACACACACACTACAATCATGTATGTACAGTATAGGGGTGATATAATGTTTGTCATCCTCTATGTGTAACTGATTTCTGGTAGGTAAGGACGCTGTGTGCTGGTTTTGGTAGGTTTGCTTGTTTTGGCCTCACCAGTGTCAGCTGATGTAATAAACTGCTTTGGTAATTTGGGGTGTCTGTCATGTTTGTGTAACTCTCAGGGATTGAAGTATTTGTAACATTCATTTAAATATTTTTTCCACATTGTACATAAATTACACCATTGGCCAATCTGTTGCCTCTGTCTGATGTCTCCTACTGTGCACCACTCGACTACCCTATCACACATCGTAAAGTAAAGAACACTACCAGGCACAGTAGAATTACTCAAATTCTCCACAACTGGAACCACCTTCCCCTTCACTACTGCTAGTAGAGGTTGTAGCACTTTTTACAACTCATAAATAGAACAACTTTCTCTCTTTCTTTCCTTCTATCTATCTGCTCCTCTCTACTCCATTCACCCCTATGCTGCCTGGGCTCCATGGGTGTGGCTCGGATCGCCTGGTCCTGACTGCTGTGTGGTTGTCGTCTTTGGTAGGTTCTGTCTTTGGGCACTGGGCCACACCATGTAACCCCCCCACCCCCACCCCCCTCCACATAGCCAATGCCTACAATAGATACAGACGGCAAGTCCGGGCACCCCCATAAAATCAGCTCCTCTGGGGGAAAACAAACCCTAAATTAGTGAAGGAGTCAATGGCATGCTAAGCTACAAGTTACACTGAGCACCATCTACAAGGAGCCAGACACATTTTTGAGGGCAATGCCTGAAGGTAGTAATGATGGTCAGATGGTCCGATGTGAATTCTGAACTTGACACCCCTCCAAACGCGATACTGATGACAATTTAGATGATGTTTGTTAGCTTCATTAGCTTGCTAACTAGCCAACTTCATTGATCACCACAGTAAATGTAGCTAACTTTAGCTTGCTTAACTGAGCTAATCAGACTTGTGATTGAAAGTTGCTTTACTTTTGACAGGAGCAGAGACGGCTCATGACATTTCTGTTAGTGTAACTGCAATAAACAAATGATGGAAAAATTATTTTAGTCTAAACACAAGTAGGCAAACAGGTCATGATTAGACAAAACATCTAATATGGACTTTGTTCAATTTTAATTAGCGATCTTTTATTGTTAAGCAACTTTCTCTACCTTGTCCATTCACCATAATGTTAAATTGGCCTCTGTTATCCCCCACGCTGACTCCACCCTCGCACTTTGGGGGCGTTAATCGTACTTGCCGTCTGTATCTATCAGGGGGTCAGGATTTGGCTGATTAGCTTCGCCAATTAGCATGGCACTTCCTCGTCGCCATTTTCCAGAAATGACATCATATCCGACTCCATTTGACATATGCTGATTGGTTAATGCTACACTTTCAGCTCATGCTAACGAGCTCCCTGTGCACATCAGGTGTGTGCCGCCAGAGCCGCCCTCATCTCCATTAGTAACATGGGCCCTCATTGGTCTAATGAAATGGAGTCGGAAGTGAGCTCCATGAAACGCCATCTTGACAACTGAAAATTTTGTTCAATTTTGGATGAATTTCTCTAGCCTAGCATTCCACATTGGAATGAATGGGAGGCGGGACATGGTATGTTTCTCCAGGTTTATTAATACCTCCATGGTATCTATCCCCCAAGCTGACTCCACCTTCACACTTTGGGGGCGTTAACCATACTTGCCGTCTGTATCTATGCATGAGCATACTTGCATATTTTAGGGTGAAATTCTTTACTATCTACTTCCAATTGCCCTGCAAGAAACTCATTTTACTGACTGAAGTTATTTAAGGATGAGAGAGACAAAGGCCGTCTCTTCAGGTATGTAGAGTTATAAATACTACTCATAAACCAATCATACAGTACATGAATGAATGAATGAATGAATGAATAGCATTTTATTGTCATTTCCATTACATGTACAAGACATACAAGAAATTGAAGTGGCGTTCCTCACTATCCCTACAGTGAAATAAACAGACATGGCATTCATTATGACAATGGCCAGGCATACTTCATGACAATGGCACTGACAAGGCATACTTCATGACAATGGCAATAGACACTGCATGGGGGGGTAGGATAAGAGAGGCCGCTGCGCATTAGCGTGCCGCCTAGTAGTAGTTTGGCAGAAAAGTTAAAGGGGAGGTTCGGTTTTTAACACATTTAGCCCCTTTTCTAGAGTGTCTAGGGTGAGTAATACTAGAGCTACAAGACCTTAAGCAACAGACACTTTGGGAAATTCTTGAAGAACTACCCCTTCAAGAGCACCTCTTAACCTAGAATGTACTACCTGGAATGTACTGAGTATGCCTTTACAATAAACTCCAGTTCCAGTTGTCACATTTACATTTATGAATTTTTGAGAATAATTTCACCAAAAACATTATATCACAATTATTGGTGTTCGTTTAACTGTTGCCGGGATTGTCTTACTTTATGAAATAGTATCAAGTAAATGCATGTTTGATTCACTTAAGGCTTTCCAACATATAACAAACATTTTTGATATTACTGATATTTTTGATATTACTGCCATTGTACCAGTTAATTGCCTTGCCTGTATTCACCTCTAGATGGAGACACATGTGTGTGTAATTATCCAGTTGCTCCACTTGGGGCCACAGATTACATGACCCATATGAAAAAGTTTTATGTGAAGTGCCATATAAAAAACATATAAACCTTTCCTGCCAGAAACATATATTACTATCCAAATCTTATATGGCACATACTACAAAAGTGGCCTGTTTCTCATTTAAGTCATATATGAATGAAGCGCACAATATATATGATTTGAAGTAAATTATAAGGAACATTAAGTTTCAGTACATGAGACATACAAATTACATATGATTTGTGTATGAAACATGCATGTAACATACATGAAATTTATATGAAACTATTCAGGCTTTATATTTTGATAAGAATAAAATTAACCCACATGGAATTGGTGAGACACAGCAGACAGTGAAGTTACCTACTGACCTGGTACAGTGGGCTGCATGCTGGAGAGTAGGCCTACTGGCCCTTCCTTGCGGTACAGGGCCAACACCATGGCATCCCCATGTATAAAGAATATGATATAAAACGAATCTGTTTTTTTTTGTTGTTGTTTTTATTATATAGGACAGTGTAGAGATGGCAGGAAGCAAGAGAGAGATGACCTCGGGTCGGAATCGAACTCAGGTCCCCAGAATAATGGTCTGATGCTCTAGCCACTGAGCCACGGCGACCCCACACATATGTCTTTAAAATGTGAATTTGTGAATTGGCAGTGGCCTAATATCTGATGTCAATATCCTATTGATATCCTTATAAGAATCTTATATGTATCTTATAGGGGACTCAAAGGTCATACAAAATCCGTATAAAATGCATATAATGTGAAAGTTGATATATATAAACTTGACAATGGTTTTATATGTTGTATAAGGCCCGAATCACACACAAACTGCGCGTTCGCGGGGCGGGAGCGGGGCGGTCCGTAAACGGTCCGTGAGCGGTGCTTGTGGGCTTGGGCATTCACACAAGAAAATGTCTCTGAGGTGTTCTGCACGAAGCGGCTGCCCGAGCTCTGCATTCAAAATCTATGGACACCGCGCAAGTCCCGCTTACCGCGCTGAAAACGCTTGGAAAAATAGAACTTGTTTCTATTTCAAAAAAGCAGCGCGGGAGCTGCGCGGTTCACCGCTCAGAAACTGGACAGGAGCCGCGCAGAACACGCGTGCAGTCTGAATGACCTAACCTGTTAACATGTATTCTAAATGAAATCGCCCCAAAACCGCGCCCGCACCACTTACGCGCCGCTCACGCACAGGTTTGTGTGTGAATCGGCCGTAAGAATCTCAGATGGGGTTTGTACGACTGCCAAACCACATGCAAAATACATTGCATATGTGAAGCTTATAACTTCTCATATGGAGAAAATTTATTTAAACTTTACAACGTTTCTGTTTTATGTGATTCACACATTGGTGAAATTAAAGGAATATTTCACCTTTTTATGAAAATTAATCATTCATCCTCTTCCCTGAAGTTACATATGTGGGTAAAAGCATTTTGTCCCTAGTGCATGCGTTTTAGCTTTGCATAGGTGCTGGAATGTAAAGTAGCCAGATAGCAACTCTTTGGCTACATTACATTTCAGTGCCTATGCTAAGCTAAAGCTAAAATTTGGATTGCCAGACCAAAATGATTTTAGCCACATATGTAACTTCAGGGAAGAGGATGACTGACCAATTTCCATAAAAAGTTAAAGTATTCCTTTAATTTCACCAATGTGTGAATCACATAAAACATAAACATATAGAAACATTGCAAATGCATTTGGCATGTGGTTTGACTGCCCTACACACCCTGAGATTCTTATACAACATATAGGCCTAAAACATTGTAAAGTTTATATAAATCTTTTTCACATGGGACGTGTCATATACAAATTTACATGGTGCAAACTTGTATAAGTTTCACATTATATGGATTTTATATGGATTTTGCATGTGGTCTGAGTCCCCTATAAACCCCATATAAGATTCTTATACAACATAACAAAAACATTGTGCAATGAAGTTTTACAGTATGTGCACTGTATTGATTTTGTATGAGCTTTGAATCCCCTATAAAATACATATAAGATTCTTATACAACATGTAGGAAAAATGTAAGTTTCATATAAATCTTTTTCGTATGGGGAGGTCTTGCAGCATGGGTCTCTGAGGGGAACTGACTAGCAGAGAGGGAGATAACAGATGTATAAATAAGAGACACTATAATCTCAAAACTTCTGTATATTTTGAAAGCCATGGAAAGCGTCAGGAAAATGAATATTAAACATTTCAAATTCTTCACTGTTTTAGGCGTTGTTCCCACAGTCTCTCTCGCAGCCTCTGCAGGTGAACTAACTAACATTGGATGTGCGGGTTATAACATGAAGCCATGCATTCAACTCTGTCTTTCTGTATGAGATGCTTTCCTGAACACTTTTTACTGTATTGGATAAAATGACATTCATACCTTTATAGCATTCAATTATTGAAAGCAATATACCGGAGTAAGTTTAAGCATAGCCCTGCTGCACGAGCCTTCTAACAGCAATATATTTAGCATGAAATTAAAGATTTTCGAACAACACAGACCTAACGAGAACGCGAAACACTTTACATTGAGTCGGTGTAACCTCAGATCTTACTTTCGGTTTCCAACAGTCAGGTCCCATTGATTCAGTGTAAAGTGCCTGTTCGCTTCTGCGTTCGCGTTCGGTCTGTGCTGTACCAAATTATTTTGTTCCACTCGCTAACTAGCGCATTTAGCAAGCTCTTTCAACAGGGCTATGCTTTAATTCACTCCGGTACTCTCCTTTAAGCACCAGTCAAAATGATTACACAGACATCCTACAGAAATTCATTTCAGGGAGGTGTTGTTCCAACAGATTACATGATGTCTTGCAGCCTCTGCAGGTGAACTAACTTGCAGAGGGTAACAGATGTATGAATTAGAGACACTATAATCTCAATTTATTCAAACCTTCAATGTATTTTCTGTCAAATTCATGAAAAAGGTCAGTGAAATGAATATTGAATGTTACATTTTGGAGTTCAAATTCCTCAGTCTTACATTATGCATCTATAATGACATTTCAGAATCTCTTAGAGCTGAATATCAACTCTTTTCAGTCTACTAACAGTATGTTAAATGTGAACCTGATCCAAGTCCAGTTCCAGTCTTTCACTCAGACACACAGGTGTGTGATTGGCCACTCCCCCATCCCCACCTTACCTGTCGTCTTCCTGACTGTTCTGTTGAAGTGAAACTGAATTCTCACACTGTTCCGTCTTCTTCAGTGTGGCGTTGATGCGAGCTGGAAGATGGCGGAGGCTGTTTCTAAGGAGGAAGATTCTTTCACCTGTCCAGTGTGTCTGGATCTTATGACTGATCCAGTGACTATTCCCTGTGGACATAATTTCTGTATGAGGTGCATTAATGGCTGCTGGGATCAGGAGGATCAGAAAGGAGTCCACAGCTGCCCCCTGTGCAAACACACCTTCACTCCCAGACCTGTCCTCTACAAAAACCCTCTGATTGCTGAAATGGTGGAGAAATTTAGGAGGACCAGAATCCAAGCTGCACCAGCTGCTGTATCTACTGCTGGTCCTGGAGATGTGGAGTGTGACGTCTGCACTGGGACAAAACTCAAAGCTATCAAGTCCTGTTTAGACTGTCTGATGTCCTACTGTGAAACTCACTTCAAAGCTCACAATGACCTTAACCAAAGTAGGGAACACTCAGTGATCAATGCCACAGGCCAGCTACAGGAGAGGATCTGCTCCCGCCATAACAAAGTTGTAGAAATATTTTGTCGAACTGATCAGAGTTGCATCTGCTACATGTGCTTAATGGACAAACATAAAGGCCACGACACAGTCACAGCTCTAGAAGAACGGACTGATAAACATGTGAGTGCTTGAGTTATCTCTACAGGTTTCTGTTCAAGGAAATTGTATAATGTATAAAACTTTATTGTTTTATATTGTAACATTGTAAGGCTAATATAATATCTAATAATATACTGAATGTCCACAGAGGGGCGAGAAATAGAAGGGGAAGGGGCTGGAGAGTTATGACATTTTGGTAATCCTAAAAAACAAAACATAACCAAGATGCCAAGACACTTTTCATCATTGTAAATAAAACAGCTTCAATGAATAGACTAGCACATGATTAAAAACAATGCTAACATATTTTGGCCACAATCCAGGCCTTCATCAGGGCAAGGAATCATATCAGGTGAAAGTTCAAAGTCTCACCCATGTTATAAAACCTGTTAAATATTCACAAGCAGCTTCAATACCGTTCCAGATTTTATATTTTATTATTTCATTTTTATGAACAGAAACACTTGGGTAAGACCAAGAGGATATTTAAGCAGAGAATCCAGGAGAGAGAGAAGGAGCTGCAGGAGCTGAGGAAGGCTGTGAAGACTCTCAAGGTGAGAAATGACAAAACAAGAGCTGATTGATGGAAGATTCAGCTCTCTGTTATTGTTCTGATTCTGGCTTTTGTGTTGAGGTGCCATTAGATCACAACATGTTCAGTGTCATTTGCTAGAAAAAAAACTCTGTCCATCCGTAATGATGAAAACATTATAATAATTCTTGATAAATTACACTGTGTAATTTAAATGCTCACTGCAGATGTTCCACCGTTAAGTAGAACTGTTGTGAGCTCAGTGAGTAACTGCCTCACCTTTCATCTTTACTGACACAAACAGAACCATGAACCCCTTTTGAGCTTCACCTCCCTCTGTGTGTCTCCTGTCCTCCTCTTTGTGTGTCTCCTATCAGAGCTCTGCACAGACAGCAGTGGAGGACAGTGAGAGGATCTTTACTGAGATGATCCGCTCCATTGAGAGAAGACGCTCTGAGGTGACAGAGCTGATCAGAGCTCAGGAGAAGGCTGAGGTGAGTCGGGCTGAAGGACTCCTGAAGAGACTGGAGCAGGAGATTGCTGAGCTGAAGAGGAGAGATGCTGAGCTGGAGCAGCTTTCACACACAGAGGATCACATCCATTTCCTCAAGGTGACATCATTGTTGACATCACTGAATTTAGAAGGGTTTTACATCTAAAGGTTATGCTAGAGATCTTTGATATCAATGTTTTTAGATAGGAACTTTTTAGATAGGCTCATATACTTACAGAGAGCAATAACACATCTTAAAGGGAAGTTTAGCATGTTAAGCCCCTTTTCTGGAGAAATAGAATCATCGACACCAACATTTTGACGATTGCTCCTGTCTCTCATATTTGGCTCATTTAGAATCCCTCATTTTCGGCATCATAATGGCTTGCTTTGTGCATGTCTGATAAGTAAGTTCAAGTTTATTTATATAGCAAGTTTATTTATTTAGATCACCATCCATGATCACTCCTATGTTCTTTACAAGAGTTTTTGTTTGAAAAGACTTCTAAGTCTTTTCCCTTCTAAGTAAGGGATAACGGCCGACGAGGTGACCAGTTATTCGTTGATAATTGGCGAGGTGGAATCTAGAACTCCGGTAGAGTGCCAAGCCAATTATCAATGAATAACTGGTCACCTCGGAGGTCGTTATCCCGCTTATCCCCCGAATCTATCTATCTCTCGTATATTTGAAGAAGCGTATAAAACGTAAAAGAAATATGCAACTCAAATTTAAAAGAAGCTAACCTGTTCGGTTTGGGTACTACTTTCAGTTGAAAGTAGATCTACAAGGTTGCTTATTGTTGTTATAGTTACCATTCTGAAAGGCATTCATATGGAACGGTAATCAGTTATTAGATGAGTTATTTTTTGGAACTACTTCCAAAGTAGACAGTTATCTGGAATTAATGGCCACCTAGCAGCCAATCAGAGAGGAGAATGCCGTTCTGAAGGGAGATAATTAACTTTAAACAACCTTTAACCTTTGTTTTAAAACATGTGCTGTTCACCAAGTGGTTAGTTGTGTCCATTGATATTCCAAAACAATTATAGTAGTATGTTTTATGTGTCATTGTGAACATTCTGGAACTTTTTTTTTCTTTTCGGCATAGTAATACCAACTAGCACAACAAAAAGACTAATTAAACTAGATACGGACAGTATTTCGGACATGCAATGCTAGCCATTCTGAAGCAGAAAAGGGGAAATTCTAAATGAGCCAAATATCAGAGACAGAAGCAGTCCTCAAAATTTTGGTGTTGATGATTCTATTTCATCCTAATAAGTGAACTTCCCCTTTAAGCATATTGTTTTTAATACCATTAAATACGCAGGTTACATTTGTATTTTTCACATTATATCAGCAGCCATTGGAAATACACAACCTTGATTGTTCGGGTTGTCTCCCCTTTTCTCTCTCTAGAGTTTCCAGTCAGTCAGAGAATCTCCTCACTCTAAAGATGTACCCACCATGACCTTCAACCAAAACATCTCTTTTGAGGCTGTGAAGAAATCAGTGTCAGCACTGAAGATGCAGCTGCAGAAACAACTGGATGACATCTGCAAACAAGAAAAAGACATAATATCATCTGCAGCAGGTTGGATACATATCTGCAATTGAACCAGCCATGAAATACTATGACTTTGACCCCTTGGTCACACGGGCGATAATATTACTGGTGTTGGGAGACTAGTTCCCATTCATTTTCAATGACAGTAGGCAACAGCGATTAACGGCGAGCAACTGAGCAACAGATCGCATGGTGGGCGGGGAAAAAATAGAAATGCAGGCTATTTTCTGCAAAAGTTGGGCGATTTAACCAGGCGATTTGTCATAAACGCCAATCAGAGTGAAGCCATGCGTGACGGCATACTTTCAAAAAGAATTTTGATCTGACACCTGTCATGGCGGAGCTAACTCAAAAATCGCATTTATCTGTTGACAACCTATGAAGTTAAGGACTTATGACTTGATATTTTGTAAAACGAGGCGGCAAATGAGGTAAGATAAAACTGAAAACATGGGTTTTGTAACACAAAAATACATCTGTGGCGATATACGTTGTCGCTACCAGACGCATATTTTAGCAACGAACGGTAGCAACTAACTTCATACGAGTCACGCCTCCTTGGCAACCGAGTTGCTTGTTCAAATTGCCCAGTTGCCTTCCCGTGTGACCACAGGGTGATGTGACAAATTTATATTTATGCTTCATCCTCACTGGATGTATTTTCTGTGTCTCTCTCACAATAGGACAACATCAGATCTTCCAGTCTTTAGAATGTGAGTTTCTATCTCTCTCTCTCTCTCTCTCTCTCTCTCTCTCTCTCTCTCTCTCTCACACACACACACACACACACACACACATGCAGACATAGAAAGGGATCATCTGAGTGAAGATGAAGAACCTCATCTTGTTCAGAGATCCATAGACATTAAACATGCAGGCAGTTAGTTACAGAAGGGCAATGACACAGTAGACATCAACACAGGTGGTCAACTCAGACCTTCATTTTGCATGGACTGAGGATTTCACTTTTAATGACACTCCATTCACCTGGCAGTTTAAAAGACATTAATTTTTACCACACTGCATGTATTTTGACACTAATGTAAAAAAAAAACTGCAGTAGGCCTATTTGCCGTCTCCATAACCTCTACTGATAAGATGAAATCTTATCTATGAAATCTATTTACTGGTTTTACTGTGGTTCTGTCTGTTTCAGTTTCTCATATACAGGCGGTTTGTCCTCAACCAAAGACCAGAGAGGAGTTCTTAAAGTGTAAGCTGGACACACACACACACACACACACACACACACACACACACACACACACACACACACGCAATTTCTCTCTCTCTCTCTCTCTCTCTCTCTCTCTCTCTCTCTCTCTCTCTCACACACACACACACACACACACACACACACACACACACACACACATGCAATCTGTCTCACAATCTCTCTCACACACTCAGTATCTCTCTATCTCCCTTTCAATACCAACACACACACACTTAGTGATGTCTCTATATGTGTGCCTGCATGCACGCACGCACACATGCACACACACGCACACACACATACCGTATGCGCACACAAGTAGCCTACAGCCTGTACATACGCAAAGGTTTGCCTAACAGAACATGGTCAATTATTTCTGTCTGTTTCTATCCCTCACTCTGTTCCACACACACACACACACACACACACACACACACACACACACACACACACACACACACACTGTATATGCGCACACAGGTAGTCTACATGCGTAAAGGTTTGCCTAACAGAACATGGTCAATTATCTCTGTCTGTTTCTATCCCTCACTCTGTTCCACACACACACACACACACACACACACACACACACACACACACTGTATATGCGCACACAGGTAGTCTACATGCGTAAAGGTTTGCCTAACAGAACATGGTCAATTATCTCTGTCTGTCTCTATCCCTCTCTCTGTTCCACACACACACACACACACACACACACACAGTACTGTAGCCATCTCTCTCACAATACCTCACAATACCTCTCACAATAAAACCACCCATGGATGTCTACAGTCAGTATCACTTAGAAGTGAAACATTCTCTCCCATGAGAAACTCAAATAAATCCCCTCACAACACAGCAGCAAACTCTCACTCACCCAACTTACATAAAACATGTTTGTTCTTTTCTCCCTCCATCAGATTCCTGTCACTTCACACTGGATCCAAACACAGCATACAGTTACCTCCATCTGTCTGAGGGGAACAGGAGGGTGGAATATAGAGCTGAGCCCCAGTCATATCCTGATCATCCAGAGAGATTTGATGGGTGTTTGCAGGTGCTGTGTAGAGAGAGTGTGTCTGAGACGCTGCTACTGGGAGGTGGAGTGGAGTGGGTGGGTTTATATATCAGTCTCATATAAAAGCATCAGCAGGAAAGGATGGGGTGCTGAGTGTGGGTTTGGATATAATAATCAGTCCTGGAGTCTGATGCTGTGCAGCTCCAGCTCCACTCTCTGGCACAATAATAAAGAGACTAAACTCCCTCTAGTGGCCAGCTCCAGAATAGGAGTGTATGTGGATCACAGGGCAGGAACTCTGGCCTTCTACAGCATCTCTGACACAATGACTCTCCTACACAGAGTCCAGACCACATTCACTCAACCACTCTACCCTGGGTTTGCACTTTATAATTATGGATCATATGTGAAGCTGTTGTGACCCACAAGATATACAGCTGTACAGATTTCAGATATGCTTTTTCATTACACAAACACATGTACGTACATGTAAATGTATGCCCCTTTGGTTGCGCGTACGTGTGCGCACACACACACACACACACACACACACACACTACAGTCACTCACACTCTTTTTCCTGGATTTTGGATAGGGATCATTAACAGCATATAAAACTATATACACACATGAACAGAAATATACAGTAGACATTAAACACACACACACACACACACACACACACACACACACACACACACCACATATGAACTATTGGGTGATATAAGATTAGGTTATGTTATGTGTAGTTATGTAAGTTATGTATGATTTCAAATAAAAACAAAATCAAATGTTATGTACTGTAGCCGGTGACCTTTACTCACCCTAACATAGGATGTGTGGGCCCACTCCCTGCCTTTTCTTTTCTAAATAGTTACTTAACTGTGATGGTGGGCCGCCCTGGGGTGTGTTCCTTTGAACACAAGGAATGTTGTCTTAATATTGTGTTCATGTATGTACACATCGTACAGTACAGGGGTGATATAATTTATGTTTGTCATCTTTGGCGCCACCATTTTTGAATAAACCAATGAAAAAAGTGAAAAGGATGAATAGTGAGATTATTGTCCACACACACACACACACACACACACACACACACACACACACACACACACACACACACACACACACACACACACACACACACACACACACACACACACACACACACACACACACA
This sequence comes from Sardinella longiceps, assembly GCA_027497455.2. Classification (NCBI taxonomy): domain Eukaryota; kingdom Metazoa; phylum Chordata; class Actinopteri; order Clupeiformes; family Clupeidae; genus Sardinella; species Sardinella longiceps. Next base: position 37,357,053 of record JAODXP020000019.1, on the reverse strand, counting down.
CACACACACACAAAGGGAGTATTAACCTTTTATACAGATTGCCCTTATACAAAATAGTCTGTTTACACTTGTGTTTATCATACCACTCATACCTTGATCAGAACACAATAGCAGGAGCATAACAACACATTCTGGGCCCTGTGCACAAGCAGTGGCCATGAGCCCCCTCAACAGCTGGAATAAAATTCTAGACTCCTCAAGGGCCCACTGCTCTCTTGGGGCCCTGGTAACTCATTCACCCTTTTCTCCCCAGTATGATGCCTCTACACAAGAGTGACTTCCTCATCCTTCCTCATCTCCATACCCCCACCCCCATTAGCTCCTTTTTCTCTCTCTCTCTCTCCTTTCTGTCTCTCTCTCTCTCTCTGGTTGCAGCCAAATTACAAGCTGATCAACTCATACAGTATCTGTTTGTTACCAGAGACGGTTGATCAGACCAGTTCTAAAGTATCTTTGGTGTTACCACTGTGTGTGATTGGCCACTCCTCCATCCCCACCCTACCTTACCTGTCGTATCCCTCAGAGTTCTGATGAAGTGAAACTGAGAGAGTGAGGTTGGTGTCAACGAGAGCTAGAAAATGGCAGAGGCTATTAAGGAGGATGATGTCCAGTGTGTCTGGATCTTCTGACCGACCCAGTGGCTATTCCCTGTGGACATAATTTCTGTATGAAGTGCATTAATGGCTGCTGTGGGTCTACAGCTGCCCCCCAATTACAGAATAGATTTTGCATCTACAGTATAATGACATTTCATTATCTCTATCTCAGAATCTCTTTTAACTCTTTAATCAACACTGTTCAGTCCACTCACAGTACAGTATGTTAAATGTGAACCTGATCCAAGTCCAGTTCCAGTCTTTCACTCAAACACACAGGTGTGTAATTGGCCACTCCCCCATCCCCACCCTACCTTACCTGTCGTCTTCCTGACATTTCTGATGAAGTGAAACTGAATTCTCACACTGTTCCGTCTTCTTACGAGTGTTTGCTTGGTGTCGATGAGAGCTGGAAAATGGCGGAGGCTGTTTCTAAGGAGGATGATTCTTTTACATGTGCAGTATGTCTGGATCTTCTGACTGACCCAGTGACTATTCCCTGTGGACATAATTTCTGTATGAGGTGCATTAATGGCTGCTGGGATCAGGAGGATCGGAAAGGAGTCTACAGCTGCCCCCTGTGCAAACACACCTTCACTCCCAGACCTGTCCTCTACAAAAACCCTCTGATTGCTGAAATGGTGGAGAGATTTAGGAGGACCAGAATCCAAGCTGCACCAGCTGCTGTATCTACTGCTGGTCCTGGAGATGTGGAGTGTGACGTCTGCACTGGGAGAAAACTCAAAGCTGTCAAGTCCTGTTTAGACTGTCTGATGTCTTACTGTGAAACTCACTTCAAAGCTCACAATGACCTTAACCGAAGTAGGAAACACTCAGTGATCAATGCCACAGGCCAGCTACAGGAGAGGATCTGCTCCCGCCATAACAAAGTTATAGAAATATTTTGTCGAACTGATCAGAGTTGCATCTGCTACCTGTGCTTAATGGACAAACATAAAGGCCACGACACAGTCACAGCTCAAGAAGAACGAACCGATAAACTTGTGAGTACTTGAGTTATTTATACAGATTTTTGTTTACAGAAAAATGTTTGTATATTGTGAGAAAACATTGTAAGCCTATTCAAAATATGTAATGAATGTCCACTGAATGTCCACAGACAAATGGAAGAGGAGGGGGCTGGAAGGCTACAGCATTTAATAATAATAAAAAGAAAAACCAGAGCAAGGAATCATATCAGGTGCAACTATTCACCTGCTATAAAACCTGACAAATTGTCACAAGCAGCTTTAATCTAAATGTGATTCCATCTCAGAAGTAATTCAAATAGAAAAAGCCCTTGGAGTTGGCCCCGTCCGAAATTTGATTGAAAATCTTGACCCAGCAAATCCTGCCTGAATTGCTAGCTGGCTAGGGCAGAGAATAGACCCTCTGACAAGATTACAGCGACTATGGGGATTTCGGAATGCTGGCGTGTAGCGCAGCAAGAGCATGTTATACAGGTTTATAAAAGTCAGGTGAGCGAATGTGATTGGATAAGCAATGTAGAGGAAACTACTGAGTCTTCCTGAAAGAACTTAAAGCTTTCACTTTGTGGCCAACATGACTTACGTTTAATGCTGGGGGAAAAGGGGACTGAGTTACTAATGCCTGAAAGTGGGGGGAGGGCCCTTGAATCCTGAACTGAGTCTGGAATTTTATTTTCCTTGAGATATTAATGCAATATATGGGTAATAGCCAATACAGTATGGGTAATGGCCCATGGCCACTGCTTGTGGTGGCATAGGTGAGGTGCTGTTCGCCAACTCGATGGTTGCAGCTTCGAGCCCCGCTCTGCCTGGTAGGCTAGCTATCCGTGATTAAAATACTGAATCCCAAACTGCTTACAGCATTACCAAGAGGTTGGCCTAGTAATAGCCACTGGGTGGACAAGGACCAGAGTTTGGTGCTACACCCCTGATGGGACCTACTGTATTAAGAATATTAACTGAAAATATCAAAAGACATTATTTTAATTGGGAAAATATAATCAATTGTGGTCCAAAATGCTAAATGATTAGAGAGCATTATGAAGTATGTGTGTTTATTATGATCAGAAACAGTTGTGTCAGACCCAGAGGAGATTCCAGCAGAGAATCCAGGAGAGAGAGAAGGAGCTGCAGGAGCTGAGGAAGGCTGTGGAGACTCTCAAGGTGAGAAATGAGAAAACAAGAGCTGACTGATGGAAGCTTCAGCTCTCTGTTATTGTTATGATTCTGGCTTTCTGTTGATATGCCATTAGATCACAACATGTACAGTGTCATTTACATTACTAGAAAAAAAGATTCTCTCCATCCATAATGAACATGCGATGATAACTTTTGATAAATTACACATAGTAATTTATATGTTGAATGAAGAAGTTCCACCTTTAACTACAATTGTTGTGAGTTCAGTGAGTAACTGCCTCACCTGACATCTTTACGGCACTAAACCATGAGACCCTTTCCAGCTTCACCTCCCTCTGTGTGTCTCCTGTCCTCCTCTTTGTGTGTCTCCTATCAGAGCTCTGCACAGACAGCAGTGGAGGACAGTGAGAGGATCTTTACTGAGATGATCCGCTCCATTGAGAGAAGACGCTCTGAGGTGACAGAGCTGATCAGAGCTCAGGAGAAGGCTGAGGTGAGTCGGGCTGAAGGACTCCTGAAGAGACTGGAGCAGGAGATTGCTGAGCTGAAGAGGAGAGATGCTGAGCTGGAACAGCTTTCACACACAGAGGATTACATCCATTTCCTCAAGGTGACATCATTGTTTTACCTCACTCACGTCAGATCATGCGCTACGTAACTTTCGTAAGGCACTTCCGCGCAACGATCTGATGTTGAAGCCCATCAGAGAGATTTCAAGCCATTATTCTCTAACCGGACCAATCAGGGCCGCTAGCTGCTGTAGAGGGTGTGACGTAGCGAATAAGCAACTGTTTTGAATCCAACCAATCCAACAAACGTAACCAGCGTCATCGGTTGGTTTCGATGTGGTTGGCTGCAGTGTACGTCAATTAAATTGATGGACAAGCCGTTTGCCCAGTTAGATTCAAGGATTTCTGGCTCCTGAAATATCTCGTCTATCGCTGAATATCAGATGAACGCGTTTAGCGCTACATCTGACGTGAGTGAGGTAAATCATTGTTGACATCACACTGTAAAGATATAGCCTACTGTTTTACATCTAAAAGTTGCACCAGATATCTTTGATATCAATGTTTTTTATATTTGTGTATTTTATATAGCCTACTCACACAGAGCAATAACATATCTTAAGCATATTTTTAATAACATTTTTAGACACATTCTGGATGCACAGCCTTGACTGTTTGGGTTGTCTCCCCTTTTGTATGTTTCTGTCCATAGAGTTTCCAGTCAGTCAGAGAATCTCCTCACTCTAAAGATGTGCCCACCATGACCTTCAGCCAAAACATCTCTTTTGAGGCTGTGAAGAAATCAGTGTCTGCACTGAAGATGCAGCTGCAGAAACAACTGGATGACATCTTCAAACAAGAAAAAGACAAAATATCATCTGCAGCAGGTTGGATACATATCTGGAATTGAACCAGTCATGAAATACTTTGACTGATGTGACAAATTTATATTTATGCTTCATCCTCACTGGATGTATTTCTCTCACAATAGGGAAACATCACATCTTCCAGTCTTTAGAATGTGAGTTTCTATGCCTCTCTCTCTCTCTCTCTCTCTCTCTCTCTCTCTCTCTCTCTCTCTCTCTCTCTCTCTCTCACACACACACACACACACACACATAGAAAGGGATCATCTGAGTGAAGATGAAGAACCTCATCTTGTTCAGATATCCATAGACATTAAACATTCGTTTTTCATTTTGGTTTCAAATCAAAAAATGAATGAACGAATGATACACGGATTCAGAAGCCCAGACAACATGTGTCAGGTGTCAATGACACAGTAGACAATATTAGTGTGGTTAACTCGGAGCTTCAATTTTTAGTCAATTGTAACTTTGAGAGAGAATATAAACAAAACTCATTAACAGTTTTGTGTGAACGGCTTTATTTGCATGAATCAACAGATATTACCATTACCAGCTTATTCTGTACAATTTGTTCACTTTTAAAGATACTCATTCACCTGACACTTTAAAGGGCAACTCTAACATGGATTTTTACACAGACCAGTGACACTCATGTGTCAAAGATGTAGCATTTGCAGTCGGACTATTTTTCTTCTCTATAATTTCTACTGATAGATGAAATCTGCACTTCATGTTAATTACTGATTTTACTGTGGTTCTGTCTGTTTCAGTGTCTGATGTACAGGCTGTTTGTCCTGAACCAAAGACCAGAGAGGAGTTCTTACAGTGTAAGCTGGACACACACACACACACACACACACACACACACACACACACACACACAGACACACACACAAACATATGCACGCACAGGTAGCCTACACGCGCAATGGTTTGCCTAACAGAACATGGTCAATTTCTGTCTGTCTTTATTTGTGTCTGTCTCTCCCTAGCTCTGTTACACACACACACACACACACACACACACACACACACACACACGCACATATACACAGTCATCTTGCTCTCTCTCTCTCTCTCTCTCTCTCTCTCTCTGTCTCTCTCTCACAAACACACACACACACACACATACAGTCTTCTTGCTCTCTCTCTCTCACACACATACACACGCACACACACACACACACACACACACACACACACACACACACACACACACACACACACACACACACACACACACACACAGTACTATAGCCAACCCTCTCACAATACATAAAACCATCCATGCATGGATATCTACAATCAGTCTTACTTAGAAGTGAAACATTCTCTCCCATGAGAAACACAAACAAATCCCCTCACAACACAGCAGCAAACTCTCACTCGCCCACCTTACTGTACGTAAAACATGTTTGTTCTTTTCTCCCCTCCATCAGATTCCTGTCACTTCACACTGGATCCAAACACAGCATACAGACTCCTCCATCTGTCTGAGGGGAACAGGAGGGTGGAGTGTAGAGCTGAGCGGCATTCATATCCTGATCATCCAGAGAGATTTGATAGGTGGGGTCAGGTGCTGTGTAGAGAGAGTGTGTCTGGACGCTGCTACTGGGAGGTGGAGTGGAGTAGGGAGTGGGTTGATATATCAGTCTCATATAAAAGCATCAGCAGGAAAGGAGCAGGTGCTGAGTGTAGGTTTGGATCTAATAATCAGTCCTGGTGTCTGATGCTGCGCAGCTCCAGCTCCTCTTTCTGGCACAATAATAAAGATACTAAACTCCCTCTAGTGGCCAACCGCAGAATAGGAGTGTATGTGGATCACAGGGCAGGAACTCTGGCCTTCTACAGCATCTCTGACACAAAGACCCTCCTGCACAGAGTCCAGACCACATTCACTCAACCACTCTACCCTGGGTTTGCACTTTATAATTATGGATCATATGTGAAGCTGTTGTGACCCACAGCATATACAGCTGTACAGATTTCAGATGTGCTTTTTTATTATTACACATACACATGTACACTATACTACATACATGTAAATGTTTGCGTACACACACACACAGTCTCTCTCTCTTTCTCTCTCTCTCTCTCTCTCTCTCTCTCTCAAGCCCATCTTTTACAGTGCTACTGTTATATAAGTTAACACACACACACTCACATCAGCACCCCATGGTGAACTATTGGGTGATGTAAGCAATGCCCCACGAGAGTTTTACCTCAGCTAGGAGGAGTTGTTAAGCACAAAGCTGTCTACAATAGGAATGTACTGTAGGTGGATGACTTATATTCAAAATAACCAGTCACTGAATTTAAGATTTCAAATAAAAACGGAAACAAAATCAGATATTATGTAGATAATGACTTGTACCTCTACTCACCCTAACATTGGATGTGTGGAGCTCACTTCCTTGCCTTTTCTAAATAGTTACATGTGATGGTATGGTATGGTATGTATGGTATGGTATGGTAAAACTTTATTATCCCACAGTGGGGAAACTCAGTTTGGTCCATATTGCACTTCTCCCATAGACATACTAAGTTACTACAAAACAGAAGACAAGACACGACAAAAGACATACCATATTACAGACATAGCAGGCATCACAGACATACAACCATCATAAAAAAAACAAACAGGCGTTGGCGACACCTGGTCATGTCACATCACACTTTCAGAATCATATTATATTCTAGACATTATTGACATTGATAATGTATGTATATGGCTGTGTAACTGTCCTGCACCGTAACATTGGATGGTGTGGCGCCCTCTGTTGCGGCCTGTGAGCCTCGGTCGTAACATACGCACACATACGCACACATACATCACGCACATGTTCATACGTATCCAAATCGGCATCTGCATGTGAACTAGAAGTCCTCTTGAGATATGCGTGTTTATCATCGGCTAGGGAGAGTTGCTACCGGCCAATAAGCAATCGGCTCGATTAGACGAGCTGTCCAATATGTGTATCAAACCTAAAGTGAATACCCTCCCCCCGTCAGTATAATCGACGCCAGGTTAAAGAACCTCCAGACACATGAATACGGATGAACATGCAGTATTATGGCTCGGGCCTACTCGCCCTAACATTGGATGCTAGGCCTACTTCCCTGCCTTTTCTAAATAGTTACTTTGATGGTGGGCTGCCCTGGTCAGCACATCACAATTAGAATCGATTATTACTTTAGATTATTGACTTGATAATTATGTATATGCTGTGTAATGTCTATACCTCTGCACTTTGTTGGGGTGTGTTCCTTTGAACATGAGGAATGTCTTAATATTGTGTTCAAGTACAGTATGTGCACATTGTACAGTACAGTCAAGTCAAGTCACTTTTATTTAGCACATTTCACACAACATAGTTGATCCAAAGTGCTTTGGTTGATCCATCCATCCAGAGGTTATATCATTTATGTTTGTCATCTTTGGCGCAACCATTTTTGAATACACCAATTAAAAAAGTGAAAAGGATGAATAGTGAGATTATTGATTATTGTCCACACACACACACACACACACACCCCCCCCCCCCCCCCCCCGCCCCTTTTATCCAGATTCCCCTTATACAACTTGCAAAACCTGACTGATGTGTTTAAAATACCACTGATGCCTTTATCAGAACATAATAGCAAATTATGGGCCCTGTGCACAAGAAGTGGTCATGGGCCCCCCTCAACAGCTGGAATAAAATTCCTGACTCCTCAAGGGCCCTCCGCCCTCTTGGGGCCCTGGTAAATCATTCAATCTTTTCCCCCAGTACAATGCCTCTACACAATAATGACTTCCTCATGCTTCCTCATCCCCACACCCCGACATTCCTCCTCTCTCTCTCTCTCTCTCTCTCTGTCTCGTCTCTCTCTCTCTCTCTCTCTCTCTCTCTCTCTCTCTCGGTCTGGTTGCAGCCAAATCACACACTGATCAACTCATATCTGGGTGTTACCAGAGATGGTTGATCAAACCAGTTCTAAAGTATCTTCTTTGGTGTTACCACTGTGTGTGACGCATGTGCCACTCTCCCATCCCTACCTTACCTGTCGTATCCCTCAGAGTTCTGATGAAGTGAAACTGAATTCTCACACTGTTCTTTCTTCTGATGAGAGAGTGTGGTTGGTGTAAGCGAGAGCTAGAAAATGGCAGAGGCTATTAAGGAGGAAGATTCTTTCACATGTCCAGTGTGTCTGGATCTTCTGACTGACCCAGTGACTATTCCCTGTGGACATAATTTCTGTATGAGGTGCATTAATGGCTGCTGGGATCAGGAGGATCAGAAAGGAGTCTACAGCTGCCCCCTGTGCAAACACACCTTCACTCCCAGACCTGTCCTCTACAAAAACCCTCTGATTGCTGAAATGGTGGAGAGATTTGGGAGGACCAGAATCCAAGCTGCACCAGCTGCTGTATCTACTGCTGGTCCTGGAGATGTGGAGTGTGACGTCTGCACTGGGAGAAAACTCAAAGCTGTCAAGTCCTGTTTAGACTGTCTGATGTCTTACTGTGAAACTCACTTCAAAGCTCACAATGACCTTCTCCAAAGTAGGAAACACTCAGTGATCAATGCCACAGGCCAGCTACAGGAGAGGATCTGCTCCCGCCATAACAAAGTTATAGAAATATTTTGTCGAACTGATCAGAGTTGTATCTGCTACCTGTGCACAATGGACAAACATAAAGGCCACGACACAGTCACAGCTCTAGAAGAACGGACTGATAAACATGTGAGTGCTTGAGTTATTTATACTGACTTCTGTTCAAGGAAATTGTATAATGTATAAAACTTTATTGTTTTGCATTTTAACATTGTAAGCCTATTCATAATATCTACTGAATGTCCACAGAAGGGGAAGCAATAGAAGGGGAATGGGCATTATGGCATTTTGGTAATCCTAAAAGACAAAACATTAGCAAGATGCCAAGACACTTTTCTTATAAATAAAACAGCTTCAATTAATAGACTAGCTCATGATTGAAATTAAAAGCAATGTTAACATGTTTTGGCCACCATCTAGGCTTTTTGTCAGGGCAAGGAATGAGGAATTAGGTGCAAGTGCAAAGTCTCACCTGTTGTATAAAACCTGTCAAATATTCACAAGCAGCTTCAATACCATTCCAGATGTGATGTTTTATCAGTTCATTTTTATGATCAGAGACAGTTGGGTCAGACCCAGAGGAGATTCCAGCAGAGAATCCAGGAGAGAGAGAAGGAGCTGCAGGAGCTGAGGAAGGCTGTGGAGACTCTCAAGGTGAGAAATGAGAAAACAAGAGCTGACTGATGGAAGCTTCAGCTCTCTGTTATTGTTCTGATTCTGGCTTTTGTGTTGAGGTGCCATTAGACTACATCATGTACAGTGACCATGAAACCCTTTTGAGCTTCACCTCCCTCTGTGTGTCTCCTGTCCTCCTCTTTGTGTGTCTCCTATCAGAGCTCTGCACAGACAGCAGTGGAGGACAGTGAGAGGATCTTTACTGAGATGATCCGCTCCATTGAGAGAAGACGCTCTGAGGTGACAGAGCTGATCAGAGCTCAGGAGAAGGCTGAGGTGAGTCGGGCTGAAGGACTCCTGAAGAGACTGGAGCAGGAGATTGCTGAGCTGAAGAGGAGAGATGCTGAGCTGGAGCAGCTTTCACACACAGAGGATCACATCCATTTCCTCAAGGTGACATCATTGTTGACATCATACTGAATATAGAATATAGTGTTTTACATCTAAAGCTTATACCAGAGATATTTGATATCAGTCATTACATACATTTTAATAAATATTGATACTTACAGAGAACAATAGCATATCTTTAGTGTATTATTTTAAATAACATTTAGACACATGTTATATTTGTATTTCTTTACCATAATGTCAGCAGCCATTGGAAATACACAGCCTTGACTGTTCTGGTTGTCTCCCCTTTCTGTATGTTTCTGTCCATAGAGTTTCCAGTCAGTCAGAGAATCTCCTCACTCTAAAGATGTACCCACCATGACCTTCAACCAAAACATCTCTTTTGAGGCTGTGAAGAAATCAGTGTCTGCACTGAAGATGCAGCTGCAGAAACAACTGGATGACATCTGCAAACAAGAAAAAGACAAAATATCATCTGCAGCAGGTTGGACAAATATCTGGAATTGAACCAGTCATGAAATACTATGACTTTGATGTGACAAATTTATATTTATGCTTCATCCTCACTGGATGTATTTTCTGTGTCTTTCATACAGTAAGGAAACATCAGATCTTCCCGTCTTTAGAATGTGAGTTTCTAATCCTCTGCTCTCTCTCTCTCTCTCTCTCTCTCTCTCTCTCTCTCTCTCTCTCTCACACACACACACGCACGCACGCACGCACGCACGCACGCACGCACGCACGCACGCACGCACGCACGCACGCACGCACGCACACACACACACACACACACACACACACACACACACACACACACACACACACAGAAAGGGATCATCTGAGTGAAGATGAAGAACCTCATCTTGTTCAGAGATCCATAGACATTAAACATGCAGGCAGTTACAGAAGCCCAGACAACATGGCTGCAATTTTTAGTCAATTCCGACTCTGACAGAGAAAATAAAAAAAAGTGATGAACATTGTAAAAATCCAGGCTTTATTTTGCATGGACTGAATCAACAGGTACTATCAATTTATTTTTACAGAAATTGATCATTTGTTCAAAGAAAGACACACCATTCACCTGACACTCTAAAAGGCAACTGTAACATGCATTTTTACCACACAGCCCTGTGACACGAATGTGACAAAGATGTAGCATTTGCAGACCTATTTTTCTTCTGCATAATCTCTACTGATAAGATGAAATCTGCACTTCATGTTAATTACTGATTTTACTGTGATTCTGTCTGTTTCAGTGTCTAATGTCCAAGCTGTTTGTCCTGAACCAAAGACCAGAGTGGAGTTCTTACAGTGTAAGCTGGACACACACACACACACACACACACACACACACACACACACACACACACACACACACACACACACACACACAATCTCTCTCTATCTATAAACACATACATCTTGCTCTCTCTCACACATGCACTCACATGGACGCACACGAACGCACACACATGCCATAGCCAACTCTCTCACAATACATAAAACCATCCATGCATGGATGTCTACAGTCAGTCTTACTTAGAAGTGAAACATTCTCTCCCATGAGAAACACAAATAAATCCCCTCACAACACAGCAGCAAACTCTCACTCACCCAACTTACGTAAAACACGTTTGTTCTTTTCTCCCCTCCATCAGATTCCTGTCACTTCACACTGGATCCAAACACAGCATACAGACACCTCCATCTGTCTGAGGGGAACAGGAGGGTGGAGTGGAGAAATGAGCCCCAGTCATATCCTGATCATCCAGAGAGATTTGATGGGTGGTGTCAGGTGCTGTGTAGAGAGGGTGTGTCTGGACGCTGCTACTGGGAGGTGGAGTGGAGTGGGGATATGGTTTCTATATCAGTCTCATATAAAAGCATCAGCAGGAAAGGAGGTGATGAGTGTGTGTTTGGATGTAATAATCAGTCCTGGTGTCTGATGCTGCGCAGCTCCAGCTCCTCTTTCTGGCACAATAATAAAGAGACTAAACTCCCTCTAGTGCGCAGCTCCAGAATAGGAGTGTATGTGGATCACAGGGCAGGAACTCTGGCCTTCTACAGCATCTCTGACACAATGACCCTCCTGCACAGAGTCCAGACCACATTCACTCATCCACTCTACCCTGGGTTTAGGTGTTATTCTGATGGATCGTATGTGAAGCTGTTGTGACCGGCAACATATACAGCTGGACAAAAATGTAAAGGTCTCAGATACACTTTTATCATACATACATCATGTGCACATTTGTGTAGCCGGAGCCGTTCTCACTGCACTCGGGTCTCGAACTTGCCACTCCGTCAACTACAACTAACCCACGGCATGGGAGTCGGACACTCTAACCACTGAGCTAAAAGCCCAGGCTTCTAACTCAGCAGTTAGAACTGCCCAAGGAATTGGGTTGTGAGGATTTACTCATACTGTTACAGTACTGCTGTAACACACACGCACACGCGCACACACACATACACACACACACACACACACACACACACACATCACACACACTACAATCATGTATGTACAGTATATGGGTGATATAATGTGTGTCATCCTCTATGTGTAACTGATGTCTGGTAGGTAAGGACGCTGTGTGCTGGTTTTGGTAGGTTTGCTTGTTTTGACCTCACCAGTGTCAGCTGATGTAATAAACTGCTTTGGTAATTTGGGGAGTCTGTCATGTTTGTGTGACTCTCAGGCTGGTATGAGCCTTGCTGCTTTCTATCTGCCTTTATATAGCCTTAGTGTTACACTAAATGGCTTAAGACTGTTAAATATTCTGTCCAGGTTTTGTATTTGTAACTTCATTTAAATATTTTTTCCACATTGTAAATAAATGACACCATTGGCCCATCTGTTGCCTCTGTCTGATGTCTCCTACTGTACACCACTCAGCCACCCAATAACACATTGTCAAGTAGAGACCACTACCAGGTTCAGTGGAATTACTCAAATTTTCCACAACTAGGCTACTTGGTAATACACACTAACATTGGATGTGCGGGCTGTAACATTAAGCCATGCATTCAACTCTGTCTTTCTGTTAAAGGTGGGGTATGAGATGCTTTCCTGCAGCACTTTTTACTGTATTGGATAAAATGACATTCATACCTTGATTGCATCCAATCATTTTAAGCAACCAGTCAGAAATGATTACATAGACATCCCAATCCCTACCTACAGAAACTCATTTCAGAGGAGGCTGTCGTTCCCTTAACCAACTCTCACTTTTACTGACAATTGTTTTAAGGATGAGGAGACAACGGCCATCTCTTCAGATATGTATTGTCATAAATAGTAAGCAGAAACCAATCATTCATTCAACCTTGCCTCCTCTTAATAAATAAATATAATTATTTTCATTAAACAGAATTATTTTGAGTAATACTAGAGCTACTAGACCTTAAACAACAGACACTTTCCCAACCTTTAAGAAATTCTTGAAGATCTACCCCTTCCAAGAGCACTTCTTTCCCTAGAACGTACTACCTGGAATGTACTGAGTATGCTTTAACAATATACTCCAGTTGTCACATTTACATTTATGCATTTCGGAGATGCTTTTTGTGCCCCTAGACAATCTACAAAGCCACATATTAAAGTAAGTTCAGTCATGTTCTAAGGTCAGAGTGTTTATGAACTGTTAGGCTAAACAATATTCCATATCACCATTCCATCATTCTGCAGTAGACCAATATGAATAGTCACACAGAGATCAGATGAGCTGCCGTACATTAGAAGGGGCAAGAGAACACACAACTCAAGGAAGTGGAAGGTACTGCAAAGTGGAATATATTTTGTAATGGGTAAATAATTTGACCAAAAACATTATGTCACAATTACAAATTGTTTTTTTGCATTTAACTGTTGCCCAGAGTATCTTACTTTATGAAGTAAATGCGTGCTTGATTCATGCATCAATTCATAATTTAAGGCTTTCCAGCACAAAACATTGATATTTTGATATATATTTCATTTCATATATATTATATAAATATATATTCATATATATATTTCATATATATTTTGATATTACTGATATTTGTTTGTTATTACTGTCATTATACCAGTTAATTGTCTTGCTGTAACATTATTTTCCACCTCTAGATGGAGACACGTGTCTGTGTAACTACACAGTTGGCTCCACTTGGGGCCACAGATTACATGAGGTCTTGCAGCATGAGTCTCTGAGGGGGAAATAACTAGCAGAGAGGGAGATAACAGATGTGTGAATTAGACACACTATAATCTCAACATATTCAAACTGTGACACAAACTGTGATAAACCATAACCATTATAAATGTCAGTAAAATGAATATTAAAAAGTTTTCCTCAAATTCCTCACCGTCTTTAAGAATAAATACATTATGCATCTATTTAATGACATTTCAGAATCTTAGAGCTGCATATCAACATGATAAATGTGAACCTGATCCAAGTCCAGTTCCAGTCTTTCACTCAGACACACAGGTGTGTAGTTGGCCACTCCCCCATCCCCATCCCCATCCCACCTTACTTGTCGTCTTCCTGACATTTCTGATGAAGTGAAACTGAATTCTCACACTGTTCCGTCTTCTTAATAGTGTGTACTTGGTGTCAATGAGAGCTGGAAAATGGCAGAGGCTGTTTCTAAGGAGGAAGATTCTTTTACATGTGCAGTATGTCTGGATCTGCTGACCGACCCAGTTACTACTTCCTGTGGACATAATTTCTGTATGAGGTGCATTAATGGCTGCTGGGATCAGGAGGATCAGAAAGGAGTCTACAGCTGCCCCCTGTGCAAACACACCTTCACTCCCAGACCTGTCCTCTACAAAAACCCTCTGATTGCTGAAATGGTGGAGAAATTTAGGAGGACCAGAATCCAAGCTGCACCAGCTGCTGTATCTACTGCTGGTCCTGGAGATGTGGAGTGTGACGTCTGCACTGGGAGAAAACTCAAAGCTGTCAAGTCCTGTTTAGACTGTCTGATGTCTTACTGTGAAACTCACTTCAAAGTTCACAATGACCTTCACCGAAGTAGGAAACACTCAGTGATCAATGCCACAGGCCAGCTACAGGAGAGGATCTGCTCCCGCCATAACAAAGTTATAGAAATATTTTGTCGAACTGATCAGAGTTGTATCTGCTACCTGTGCACAATGGACAAACATAAAGGCCACGACACAGTCACAGCTCTAGAAGAACGGACTGAGAAACATGTGAGTGCTTGAGTTATTTATACAGATTTCTGTTCAAGGAAATTGTATAATGTATACAACTTTATTGTTTTATATTGTAACATTGTAAGGCTATATAATATCTAATAATATCTACTGAATGTCCACAGAAAGGGAAGAAATAGAAGGGGAAGGGGCTAGAGAGTTATGACATTTTGGTAATCCTAAAAAACAAAATATAAGCAAGATGCCAAGACACTTTTCTTATAAATAAAACAGCTTCAGTTAATAGACTAGCTCATGATTGAAATTAAAAGCAATGCTAACATGTTTTGGCCAACATAGGCCTTTATTAGGGCAGAGAATGATATCAGGTGCAAGTGCAAAGTCTCACCTGCTGTATAAAACCTGTCAAATTTTCAAAAGCAGCTTCAACACCGTTCCAGATGTGATGTTTTATCAGTTCATTTTTATCATCAGAAAGAGTTGGGTCAGACCCAGAGGAGATTCCAGCAGAGAATCCAGGAGAGAGAGAAGGAGCTGCAGGAGCTGAGGAAGGCTGTGGAGACTCTCAAGGTGAGAAATGAGAAAACAAGAGCTGACTGATGGAAGCTTCAGCTCTCTGTTATTGTTCTGATTCTGGCTTTTGTGTTGAGGTGCCATTAGATCACAACATGTACAGTGTCATTTCTAGAAAAACTCTGTCCATCCGTAATGATGAACACATTATAATCATTTTTGATAAATTACACTGTGTAATTTAAATGCTGAAAGCAGATGTTCCACCTTTAACTAGAACTGTTGTGAGCTCAGTGAGTAACTGCTTCACCTGCCATCTTTACTGCACAAACAAAACTATGAAACCCTTTTGAGCTTCACCTCCCTCTGTGTGTCTCCTGTCCTCCTCTTTGTGTGTCTCCTATCAGAGCTCTGCACAGACAGCAGTGGAGGACAGTGAGAGGATCTTTACTGAGATGATCCGCTCCATTGAGAGAAGACGCTCTGAGGTGACAGAGCTGATCAGAGCTCAGGAGAAGGCTGAGGTGAGTCGGGCTGAAGGACTCCTGAAGAGACTGGAGCAGGAGATTGCTGAGCTGAAGAGGAGAGATGCTGAGCTGGAGCAGCTTTCACACACAGAGGATCACATCCATTTCCTCAAGGTGACATCATTGTTGACATCATACTGATTATAGAACTGTTTTATATCTACATGTATGCAGAGATCTAGATATCAGCATTTGTATATTTGTATACTTTAAGTAATATATTGATATAGCTTACAGAGAACTATTATCATATACAGTAGGCTCAGTGTAACTTACTCTTAAATGAACATTGATATTACCATCCAGGTTATAATTGTATCTTTCACCATTATGTCAGCAGCCATTGGAAATGCACAGCCTTGACTGTTGTCTTGTTGTCTCCCCTTTTGTATGTTTCTGCCCATAGAGTTTCCAGTCAGTCAGAGTATCTCCTCACTGTAAAGATGTACCCACCATGACCTTCAACCAAAACATCTCTTTTGAGGCTGTGAAGAAATCAGTGTCAGCACTGAAGATGCAGCTGCAGAAACAACTGGATGACATCTGCAAACAAGAAAAAGACATAATATCATCTGCAGCAGGTTGGATACATATCTGCAATTAAAGCAATCAAGAAATACTGATGACTTTGAGGTGACAAATTTATATTTATCCTTCATCCACACTGGATGTATTTCTTGTTTGTTTCGTCTTCTAGTCACAACAGGGAAACATCACATCTTCCAGTCTTTAGAATGTGAGTCTCTTTTTGCAGGCTTTCTCTACACATCTCTCATCTCTCTCTCACTCTCTCTCCATGCTCAAAAAATCTCTAGACTTCTGTCGAAGGCAACTCATAACATGCATTTTTACCACACTGCTAGTGACACTAATGTGACAAACATGTAGCATTTGCAGTAGGCTTATTTGTCTTCTCCATAATCTCTACTGATAAGATGAAATCTGCACTTCATGTTAATTACTGATTTTACTGTGATTCTGTCTGTTTCAGTGGCTGGTGTACAGGCTGTTTGTCCTGAACCAAAGACCAGAGAGGAGTTCTTACAGTGTAAGCTGGACACACACACACACACACACACACACACACACACACACACACACACACACACACACACACACACACAGTAACACACACAATATCTCTCACACTCAATCAGTATCTCTCTTGTCTCCCTCTCAGCAGACACACACACACACACACACACACACACACACACACACACACACACACACACACACACACAGTACTATAGCCAACCCTCTCACAATACATAAAACCATCCATGCATGGATATCTACAATCAGTCTTACTAAGAAGTGAAACATTCTCTCCCATGAGAAACACAAATAAATCCCCTCACAACACAGCAGCAAACTCTCACACGCCCAACTTACGTAAAACACGTTTGTTCTTTTCTCCCCTCCATCAGATTCCTATCACTTCACACTGGATCCAAACACAGCATACAGACGCCTCCATCTGTCTGAGGGGAACAGGAGGGTGGAGTATAGAGCTCAGTCCCAGTCATATCCTGATCATCCAGAGAGATTTGATGGGTGGCATGCAGGTGCTGTGTAGAGAGAGTGTGTCTGGACGCTGCTACTGGGAGGTGGAGTGGAGTGGGGCGTGGGTTTATATATCAGTCTCATATAAAAGCATCAGCAGGAAAGGCAGAGGTGATGAGTGTAGGTTTGGACGTAATAATCAGTCCTGGTGTCTGATGCTGTGCAGCTACAGCTCCTCTTTCTGGCACAATTATAAAGATACTAAACTCCCTCTAGTGTGCAGCTCCAGAATAGGAGTGTATGTGGATCACAGGGCAGGAACTCTGGCCTTCTACAGCATCTCTGACACAAAGACCCTCCTGCACAGAGTCCAGACCACATTCACTCAACCACTCTACCCTGGGTTTGCACTTTATAATTATGGATCATATGTGAAGCTGTTGTGACCCACAGCATATACAGCTGTACAGATTTCAGATGTGCTTTTTTATTATTACACATACACATGTACACTACGTACATGTAAATGTTTGCGTACACACACACACAGTCTCTCTCTCTTTCTCTCTCTCTCTCTCTCTCTCTCTCTCTCTCTCTCTCTCTCTCTCTCGAGCCCATCTTTTACAGTGCTACTGTTATGTAAGTTAACACACACACACTCACATCAGCACCCCATGGTGAACTGTTGGGTGATGTAAGCAATGCCCCATGAGAGTTTTACCTCAGCTAGGAGGAGTTGTTAAGCACAAAGCTGTCTGCAATAGGAATGTACTGTAGGTGGATGACTTATATTCAAAATAACCAGTCACTGAATTTAAGGTTTCAAATAAAAACGGAAACAAAATCAGATATTATGTAGATAATGACTTGTACCTCTACTCACCCTAACATTGTATGTGTGGGCCCACTTCCTTGCCTTTTCTAAATAGTTACTGTGATGGTATGGTATGGTATGTATGGTATGGTATGGTAAAACTTTATTATCCCACAGTGGGGAAACTCATTTGGTCCATATTGCACTTCTCCCATAGACATACAAGTTACTACAAAACAGAAGACAAGACAGACAAAAGACATACCATATTACAGACATAGCAGGCATACAGACATAAACATCATAAAACAAAAAAAAAACAGGGTGGGCGACCCTGGTCAGCACATCA
Source organism: Sardinella longiceps (assembly GCA_027497455.2). Taxonomy (NCBI): domain Eukaryota; kingdom Metazoa; phylum Chordata; class Actinopteri; order Clupeiformes; family Clupeidae; genus Sardinella; species Sardinella longiceps. The sequence goes on along the minus strand of JAODXP020000019.1, from coordinate 37,338,440 downwards.
CAATTAGAATCATTTTATTTAGATTATTGACTTGATAATTATGTATATGCTGTGTAATGTACTCACCCTAACATTGGATGTGTGGGCCCTCTTCCCTAGCCTGACATAGCCCGCCCATAATACGAATGTTCATACGTATCCATGGTCTGGGAACGGTCCTCTTGGGCGTGTTTATATCGGTAGAGAGTCTACCGGCCAATAAGCAACGCTGATTAGACGAGCTGTCCAATTGTTTCAAACCTAAAGTGAATGCCCTCCCCCCGCAGTATAATCGCGCCAGGTTAAAGAACCTCCAGACCATGAATACGGATGAACAGCAGTATTATGGTCGGGCTATGTCAGGCTACCTCTTCCCTGCCTTTTCTAAATAGTTACTTTGATGGTGGGCCGCCCTGGTCAGCACATCACACTTAGAGTTACTATTATTTTCATTATTGACTTGATAATTATGTACTCTACTGTGTAATGTCTATACCTCTGCACTTTGTTGGGGTGTGTTCCTTTGAACATGAGGAATGACTTAATATTGTGTTCATGTATGTGTACATTGTACAGTAGCCTACAGAGTCAAGTCAAGTCAAGTCACTTTTATTTATATAGCAAATTTCACACAACATAGTTGATCCAAAGTGCTTTGGTTGATCCATCCATCCAGAGGTTATATCATTTATGTTGGTCATCTTTGGCACCACCATTTTTGAATACACCAATTAAAAAAGTGAAAAGGATGAATCGTGAGATTATTGATTATTGTCCACCCACACACACACACACACACACAGACACACCTTTTATCCAGATTCCCCTTTTACAACTTGCAAAACCTGACTGATGTGTTTAAAATACCACTGATGCCTTTATCAGAACATAATAGCAAATTCTGGGCCCTGTGCACAAGAAGTGGTCATGGGCCCCCCTCAAAAGCTGGAATAAAATTCCTGACTCCTCAAGGGCCCTCCGCCCTCTTAGGGGCCCTGGTAAATCATTCAATCTTTTCCCCCCAGTACAATGCCTCTACACAATAATGACTTCCTCATGCTTTCTCATCCCCACACCCCCACATTCCTCCTCTCTCTCTCTCTCTCTCTCTCTCTCTCTCTCTCTCTCTCTCTCTCTCTCTCTCTCTCTCTCTCTCTCTCTCTCTCTCTCTCTCTCTCGGTCTGGTTGCAGACAAATCACACACTGATCAACTCATATCTGGGTGTTACCAGAGATGGTTGATCAAACCAGTTCTAAAGTATCTTTGGTGTTACCACTGTGTGTGATTGGCCACTCCCCCATCCCCACCTTACCTTACCTGTCGTATCCCTCAGAGTTCTGATGAAGTGAAACTGAGAGAGAGAGGTTGGTGTCAACGAGAGCTAGAAAATGGCAGAGGCTATTAAGGAGGATGATGTCCAGTGTGTCTGGATCTTCTGACCGACCCAGTGGCTATTCCCTGTGGACATAATTTCTGTATGAAGTGCATTAATGGCTGCTGTGGGTCTACAGCTGCCCCCCAATTACAGAATAGATTTTGCATCTACAGTATAATGACATTTCATTATCTCTATCTCAGAATCTCTTTTAACTCTTTAATCAACACTGTTCAGTCCACTCACAGTACAGTATGTTAAATGTGAACCTGATCCAAGTCCAGTTCCAGTCTTTCACTCAAACACACAGGTGTGTAATTGGCCACTCCCCCATGCCCACCCTACCTTACCTGTCGTCTTCCTGACAGTTCTGATGAAGTGAAACTGAATTCTCACACTGTTCCGTCTTCTTAAGAGTGTGTGCTTGGTGTCAATGAGAGCTGGAAAATGGCGGAAGCTGTTTCTAAGGAGGATGATTCTTTTACATGTGCAGTATGTCTGGATCTTCTGACTGACCCAGTGACTATTCCCTGTGGACATAATTTCTGTATGAGGTGCATTAATGGCTGCTGGGATCAGGAGGATCAGAAAGGAGTCTACAGCTGCCCCCTGTGCAAACACACCTTCACTCCCAGACCTGTCCTCTACAAAAACCCTCTGATTGCTGAAATGGTGGAGAGATTTGGGAGGACCAAAATCCAAGCTGCACCAGCTGCTGTATCTACTGCTGGTCCTGGAGATGTGGAGTGTGACGTCTGCACTGGGAGAAAACTCAAAGCTGTCAAGTCCTGTTTAGACTGTCTGATGTCTTACTGTGAAACTCACTTCAAAGCTCACAATGACCTTAACCGAAGTAGGAAACACTCAGTGATCAATGCCACAGGCCAGCTACAGGAGAGGATCTGCTCCCGCCATAACAAAGTTATTGAAGTATTTTGTCGAACTGATCAGAGTTGCATCTGCTACCTGTGTACAATGGACAAACATAAAGGCCACGACACAGTCACAGCTCTAGAGGAACGGACTGATAAACATGTGAGTACTTGAGTTATCTCTACAGATTTCTGTTATTATGTAGAATTATGAAAATGAAGGGTAATTTGAAGGTGCCCGTTGACATGTTGAACTTTGGCAAACCCAAAGAAAAAAATAGGCAAGATGCCAAGACACTTATAAACAGGCTAGTTCATGATTGGGAAAAACAACAATGGCAACACATTGGCCACCATCTAGGCCTTTATCAGGGCAAAGAAAAATGCTAATTTTCACCTGTTGTGTAAAACTGTCAGATATTCACAAGCAGCTTCAATCTCATTATGTAAGATAACATTTCAGATGTGATGTTTCACAAGTTCTTCCAGAAAGACTGAGAATAGAATGAAACATATTTGATGAATTTACAGAATACGGGTACAAAGTAATTCAAATAGAAAAAGTCTTTGCCGTAGGCCCTGTCTAAAGTCCGGGAAAAATCGTGGCCCAGCAGATCCTGCCTTATTTATTAGCTGGCAGGGGCGGGGCCTACCCTGGACAGGAGGACAGGAACCCAACTGGTGGTGGTGGGGAGGGAGGAATGCCGGCATCTAGAGTAGAGAATAATTTTAGAAAGGTCTATAAAAGTCAGGTGAGTGAGTGTGATTGGGCAAGCAATGCATGAGGAAAATACTTCCTGAAAGGAGTCTTCCTGAAAGAACTTATCATAAAGCTTTCACTTCTGAGTCAACATCACTCATGTTTAATGAGATTAACCCACTATTGAGGGAACTTCACTGAAAATAAATCATTGAAATACAATCTATTTTCTGTTAGAGGTACACAATTCTAAATGATTAGATAGTATAATGAAGTATATATGTTTATTATGATCAGAAAGAGTTGTGTCAGACCCAGAAGAGATTCCAGCAGAGAATCCAGGAGAGAGAGAAGGAGCTGCAGGAGCTGAGGAAGGCTGTGGAGACTCTCAAGGTGAGAAATGAAAAAAAGCTTCAGCTCTCTGTTATTGTTCTGATTCTGGATTTTGTATTGAGGGGCCATTAGACTACATCATGTACAGTCAGTGCATTTTCTAGAAAAGACTTAACACATGATAAATCATTTTTGATATATTGCACTGTGAAATTTTTATGGTGAATGCAGAAGTTCCACTGTTAACTAGAATTGTAAGTTCTACCATCAACTAAAACTTTGTGAGCTCAGTGAGTAACTCCTTCATCTGCCATCTTTATGGCACAAAACCATGAACCCCTTTTGAGCTTCACCTCCCTCTGTGTGTCTCCTGTCCTCCTCTTTGTGTGTCTCCTATCAGAGCTCTGCACAGACAGCAGTGGAGGACAGTGAGAGGATCTTTACTGAGATGATCCGCTCCATTGAGAGAAGACGCTCTGAGGTGACAGAGCTGATCAGAACTCAGGAGAAAGCTGAGGTGAGTCGGGCTGAAGGAGTCCTGAAGAGACTGGAGCAGGAGATTGCTGAGCTGAAGAGGAGAGATGCTGAGCTGGAGCAGCTTTCACACACAGAGGATCACATCCATTTCCTCAAGGTGACATCATTGTTGACATCATACTAAATAGAATAAACTTTTTGTTAAAAATGTATTAAATCTATCATGCCAGAAATCTTTGTTATATTTTTATATTTTATTAAATACTACTTACAGAGAGCAATAACTTATTATTTTAAATAACATTCAGACAGGCAAGTTATATTTGTATTTTTCGTCATTATGTCAGCAGCATTTGGAAATGCACAGTCTTGAGTGTTTGGATTGTCTCCTCTTTTGTATGTTTCTGTCCATAGAGTTTCCAGTCAGTCAGAGAATCTCCTCACTCTAAAGATGTACCCACCATGACCTTCAACCAAAACATCTCTTTTGAGGCTGTGAAGAAATCAGTGTCTGCACTGAACATGCAGCTGCAGAAACAACTGGATGACATCTGCAAACAAGAAAAAGACCAAATATCATCTGCAGCAGGTTCGACAAATATCTGGAATTGAACCAGTCATGAAAGACAAACAGTGGTTAAAGTTCCAGTTCTGGCACCTCAGATAAATTAAAAAATACATTAATTTATATTCATATTCAAACATCTTGCATGCTTTCAAGAGGGAGATATATATGAAAAAAAATGTTAAAAGGCCTAATGGAACGACAGTGACACTATCATAGCCGAACAGGATAAGTAATTTTTCTTTGTTGGCCGACACAAAATTTGAGAGTTCCCCGTCCTGCCACATCCCACTTTAACCACAGGGAACAAGTCGTGAAATACTATGACTTTGATGTGACAAATTTCTATTTATGCTTCATCCTCACTGTATTTTGTAATGTATTTTCTGTTTCTCTCTCACAATAGGAAAACACCAGATCTTCCAGTCTTTAGAATGTAAGTCTCTTTGCCTCTCTCTCTCTCTCTCTCTCTCTCTCTCACACACACACACACACACACACACACAGACACACAGACACACACACACACACACACACACACACACACACACACACACACACATGCAGACATAGAAAGGGATCATCTGAGTGAAGATGAAGAACCTCTTTTAGTTCAGAGTCCATAGACATTAAACATGCAGACAGTTCAGTTGCATAAGCCCAGACAAACAACTTGTCCCTATTAGAAACATGGTTGTTTCAAGATACAGTAACACTTTAGACATTAGTGTTGTCAACACTGATTTTTTAGTCAAATCTGGCTTTGAGAGAGAATACAAAACAAACTCCTGAACACTGTGAAAATTCAGGTTTTACAAACAGATCTCATCAATTGCTTTTTACAGAAGCTTACTGTACATCATCTGTTCAAAGGAGTGATTGTGCCTTGTGTGACCTTTGCAAGACACTCCATTTACCTGGCACTTTCAAAGGCAACATGCATTTTTACGCTCCATGGTGTTTTTGCCCCCAACGGCACCTTCCAGGCAGCACAGCCTGAAAGGATACCCTTACCCTATTCCTAACCCTAACCCCCTCAACCCTCATCTTAACCCTAAACTGAGTGGAGTAGTGCCTTGAAGGCAGCGCTACCTGGAAGGCACCGTAGAGGGCAAAAAATACCAATGACGCATTTTTACCCAGTGACGCTAATGTCACAAACATGTAGCATTTGCAGTCGGCCTGTTATTCTTCTCTATAATCTCTACTGATGAGATGAAATCTGCACCTTATGTTAATTACTGGATTTACTGTGATTCTGTCTTTTGTCTTTTCAGGCTTTCAGGCTTTTTGTCCTGAACCAAAGACCAGAGAGGAGTTCTTACAGTGTAAGATAGACACACACACACACACACACACACACACACACACACACACACACACACACACACACACACACACACACACACACACACTTGTACTGTACATGTATTCACACACATACACAGCATACATCTTGCTCTCTCATCCACACATATCCCAACCCACACAATCACACTCATACAGTACAGAGTAATACAACAAACTCTATCACACATACATGAAACTATCCATGCAGAGATGTCCACTGTCTTCCCTCCCATGAGAAACACATAAATAAATCCCTTCACAACACGTCATATCAACAACACACTCTCACACACGCCCAACTTACTGTAAAATACATTTGTTTCTTCCCTGCATCAGATTTCTGCCACTTCACACTGGATCCAAACACAGCATACAGAAACCTCCATCTGTCTGAGGGGAACAGGAGGGTGGAGTTAAGAGCTGAGCTCCAGTCATATCCTGATCATCCAGAGAGATTTGATGCGTGGCAGCAGGTGCTGTGTAGAGAGGGTGTGTCTGGATGCTGCTACTGGGAGGTGGAGTGGAGTGGGAAGTGGGTTTATATATCAGTCTCATATAAAAGCATCAGCAGGAAAGGAGCAGATGCTGAGTCTGGGTTTGGATATAATAATCAGTCCTGGTGTCTGATGCTGTGCAGCTCCAGCTCCTCTTTCTGGCACAATAATAAACAGACTAAACTCCCTCTAGTGGCCAGCTCCAGAATAGGAGTGTATGTGGATCACAGGGCAGGAACTCTGGCCTTCTACAGCATCTCTGACACAATGACCCTCCTGCACAGAGTCCAGACCACATTCACTCAACCACTCTACCCTGGGTTTGCACTTTATAATTATGGATCATATGTGAAGCTGTTGTGACACACAGCATATACAGCTAGACAGATTTCAGATGTGCTTTTTTATTATTACACATGTACAGTACGTACATAAATGTTTGCGTACACACACACACACACACACACACACACACACACACACACACAGACACACACACACACACACACACACACACACACACACACACACACAGTCTCTCTCTCTCTCTCTCTCTCTCTCGAGCCCATCTTTTACAGTGCTACTGTTATGTAAGTTAACACACACACACACTCACATCAGCACCCCATGGTGAACTGTTGGGTGATGTAAGCAATGCCCCATGAGAGTTTTACCTCAGCTAGGAGGAGTTGTTAAGCACAAAGCTGTCTACAATAGGAATGTACTGTAGGTGGATGACTTATATTCAAAATAACCAGTCACTGAATTTAAGATTTCAAATAAAAACGGAAACAAAATCAGATATTATGTAGATAATGACTTGTGCCTCTACTCACCCTAACATTGGATGTGTGGGCCCACTTCCCTGCCTTTTCTAAATAGTTACTGTGATGGTATGGTATGGTATGTATGGTATGGTATGGTAAAACTTTATTATCCCACAGTGGGGAAACTCATTTGGTCCATATTGCACTTCTCCCATAGACATACAAGTTACTACAAAACAGAAGACAAGACAGACAAAAGACATACCATATTACAGACATAGCAGGCATACAGACATAAACATCATAAAACAAAAAAAAAAACAGGGTGGGCGACCCTGGTCAGCACATCACAATTAGAATCATTTTATTTAGATTATTGACTTGATAATTATGTATATGCTGTGTAATGTACTCACCCTAACATTGGATGTGTGGGCCCTCTTCCCTAGCCTGACATAGCCCGCCCATAATACGAATGTTCATACGTATCCATGGTCTGGGAACGGTCCTCTTGGGCGTGTTTATATCGGTAGAGAGTCTACCAGCCAATAAGCAACGCTGATTAGACGAGCTGTCCAATTGTTTCAAACCTAAAGTGAATGCCCTCCCCCCCGCAGTATAATCGCGCCAGGTTAAAGAACCTCCAGACCATGAATACGGATGAACAGCAGTATTATGGTCGGGCTATGTCAGGCTACCTCTTCCCTGCCTTTTCTAAATAGTTACTTTGATGGTGGGCTGCCCTGGTCAGCACATCACACTTAGAGTTACTATTATTTTCATTATTGACTTGATAATTATGTACTCTATATTGCTGTGTAATGTCTATACCTCTGCACTTTGTTGGGGTGTGTTCCTTTGAACATGAGGAATGATGTCTTAATATTGTGTTCATGTACAGTATGTGCACATTGTACAGTACAGAGTCAAGTCAAGTCAAGTCACTTTTATTTATATAGCACATTTCACACAACATAGTTGATCCAAAGTGCTTTGGTTGATCCATCCATCCAGAGGTTATATCATTTATGTTTGTCATCTTTGGCGCCACCATTTTTGAATACACCAATTAAAAAAGTGAAAAGGATGAATACTGAGATTATTGATTATTGTCCACCCACACACACACACACACAGACACACCTTTTATCCAGATTCCCCTTATACAACTTGCAAAACCTGACTGATGTGTTTAAAATACCACTGATGCCTTTATCAGAACATAATAGCAAATTCTGGGCCCTGTGCACAAGAAGTGGTCATGGGCCCCCTCAACAGCTGGAATAAAATTCCTGACTCCTCAAGGGCCCTACCGCCCTCTTGGGGCCCTGGTAAATCATTCAATCTTTTCCCCCCAGTACAATGCCTCTACACAATAATGACTTCCTCATGCTTCCTCATCCCCACACCCCAACATTCCTCCTCTCTCTCTCTCTCTCTCTCCCCTCTCTCTCTCTCTCTCTCCCTCTCTCTCTCTCGCTCTCTGGTTGCAGCCAAATCACACACTGATCAACTCATATCTGGGTGTTACCAGAGACAGTTGATCAAACCAGTTCTAAAGTATCTTTGGTGTTACCACTGTGTGTGATTGGCCACTCCCCCATCCCCACCTTACCTTACCTGTTGTATCCCTCAGAGTTCTGATGAAGTGAAACTGAATTCTCAGACTGTTCTTTCTTCTGAAAAGAGAGTGAGGTTGGTGTCAACAAGAGCTAGAAAATGGCGGAAGCTATTAAGGAGGATGATTCTTTCACATGTCCAGTGTGTCTGGATCTTCTGATTGACCCAGTGGCTATTCCCTGTGGACATAATTTCTGTATGAGGTGCATAATGGCTGCTGGGATCAGGAGGATCAGAAAGGAGTCTACAGCTGCCCCCTGTGCAAACACACCTTCACTCCCAGACCTGTCCTCTACAAAAACCCTCTGATTGCTGAAATGGTGGAGAGATTTGGGAGGACCAGAATCCAAGCTGCACCAGCTGCTGTATCTACTGCTGGTCCTGGAGATGTGGAGTGTGACGTCTGCACTGGGAGAAAACTCAAAGCTGTCAAGTCCTGTTTAGACTGTCTGATGTCTTACTGTGAAACTCACTTCAAAGCTCACAATGACCTTCACCGAAGTAGGAAACACTCAGTGATCAATGCCACAGGCCAGCTACAGGAGAGGATCTGCTCCCGCCATAACAAAGTTATAGAAATATTTTGTCGAACTGATCAGAGTTGCATCTGCTATATGTGCTTAATGGACAAACATAAAGGCCACGACATAATCACAGCTCTAGAAGAACGGATTTATAAACATGTGAGTACTTGAGTTTGAGGATTTCCAGGTGCTCTTTGGAAAAATGTTGGTCTAAAGAAAATAAAATAATAAAATAAGATACCCTTCTAATGAATAAATTTGCTTCAATAAATATAGGCTAGTTCATGATTGGGCTTGAAAACAATGCTAACATGTTTTGGCCACCATCTAGGCCTTCATCAGAGCAAGGAATCATACCAGGTGCAAGTGTGAATTTTACTGCTATCTGTATATCCACATCAGCTTCAATCTCAATGATACCGTTCCAAATGTATGTTTTACCAGTTCTTCCAGAATGACTCAGAGAATAGAATTAACGGATTTACAGAACACAGAACAATTAAAATCGAAATTCTTTGGAGTAGGCCCCATTCCTCAAATCTTGACCCAGCAGATCCTTCATGAACTAGCAGGGGTGGAACCTGCAGTACCCCCAAACATGAGGACAGGGGGACCTTACAGGCGGCAGGAGGTGGGGATTACGGAGTGAAGGGGTTTAGAGCAACAAAATCATGTTAGACAGGTCTATAAAAGTCAGATGAGCAAATGGGGCAAGCAATGCATAATTCTTCCTGGAAGAACTTATGCTAGTGTCCACTTCTGAGCCAACACAATTCATGTTTAAGGCTTAACTCTCTATTGAGCGTCTATGCTATTCCAAATTATTTTGTTCAACTAGTGCGCTTAGCAGGCTCGTTCAATTGGGCTATGCTTGAAATCACTCGGGAGCACCACTTTAACACCCAGGGGCGTTGTAGTGCTGGGAAAAGGGAACTGAATTGCCAGGGCCCTTGGGAGTTGGGAGAGGTTGGGAGACTTTGTCTGTCTGTCAGTCTGTCTGTTTG
>JAODXP020000019.1:37293379-37323379 GCA_027497455.2 Sardinella longiceps | reverse complement strand
GCGCATTAGCGCGCCGCCTAGTAGTAGTTTGGCAGAAAAGTTAAAAAGAATCACAAGAGGTGAGATGAGGGGAAAAAAAACTACAATTCCTAGACTGAGCTCCAGAGGGAGCACAGTGTAGGAGCTGACAAAAACCTCAACACATAAAAACATTGATAAGACAGTTGACAGGACAAGACATTCAACCCATTCAAGACATTCAACCCTGCCTCTTTTAATTAAATATAATTATTCTGATTAAACAGAATTATTTTGAGTAATACTAGAGCTACAAGACCTTAAGCAACAGACACTTTGGGAAATTCTTGAAGAACTACCCCTTCAAGAGCACCTCTTAACCTAGAACGTACTACCTGGAATGTACTGAGTATGCCTTTACAATACACTCCAGTTCCTGTTGTCACATTTACATTTATGCATTTCGGAGAATAATTTCACCAAAAACATTATGTCACAATTATTGGTGTTCGTTTAACTGTTGCCCGGATTGTCTTACTTTATGAAATAGTATCAAGTAAATGCATGTTTGATTCACTTAAGGCTTTCCAACATAAAACAAACATTTTTGATATTACTGATATTTTTGATATTACTGCCATTACACCAGTTAATTGCCTTGCCTGTATTCACCTCTAGATGGAGACACATGTGTGTGTAACTATCCAGTTGCTCCACTTGGGGCCACAGATTACATGACCCATATGAAAAAGTTTTATATGAAACTTATAAGAAGTATCATATAAAAAACATATAAAAACCTTTCCTGCCAGAAACATATATTACTATCCAAATCTTATATGGCACATACTACAAAAGTTGCGCGCTGTTTCTCATTTTCACAGTCATATATGAATGAAGCGCACAATATGATTTGAAGTAAATTATAAGGAACATTAAGTTTCATTATATGAGACATACAAATTACATATGGTTTGTGTATGAAACATACATGTAACATACATGAAATTTATATAAAACTATGCAGGCTTTATATTTTGATAAGAATATAATTAATCCACATGGAATTGGTGAGACACAGCAGACAGTGAAGTTACCTATACTGACCTGGTACAGTGGGCTGCATGCTGGAGAGTAGGCCTACTGGCCCTTCCTTGCGGTACAGGGCCACAGCTGTCTGACACAAAACGTGGCAACAACACCTACCATGGCATCCCCATGTATAAAGAATATGATATAAAACACATCTGTTTTTTAATATTTTTTGGGCTTTTTATTATATAGGACAGTGTAGAGATGGCAGGAAGCAAGTGGGAGAGAGAGAGATGGGGTGAGATCGGGAAATGACCTCGGGTCGGAATCGAACACAGGTCCCCAGAGTAATGGTCTGACGCTCTAGCCACTGAGCCACGGCGACCCCACACATATCTTTAATATGTGAATTTGTGAATTGTCAGTGGCCTAATATCTGATGTCAATATCCTATTGATATCCTTATAAGAATCTTATATGTATTTTATAGGGGACTCAAAGGTCATACAAAATCCGTATAAAATGCATATAATGTGAAAGTTGATATATATAAACTTGACAATGGTTTTATATGTTGTATAAGAATCTCAGATGGGGTTTGTACGACTGCCAAACCACATGCAAAATACATTGCATATGTGAAGCTTATAACTTCTCATATGGAAAAAAATTATTTAAACTTTACAATGTTTCTAGTCTTATGTGATTCACACATTGGTGAAATTAAAGGAATATTTCACCTTTTTATGAAAATTAATCATTCATCCTCTTCCCTGAAGTTACATATGTGGGTAAAAGCATTTTGTCCCTAGTGTATGCGTTTTAGCTTAGCATAGGTGCTGGAATGTAAAGTAGCCAGATAGCAACTCTTTGGCTACATTACATTCCAGTGCCTATGCTAAGCTAAAGCTAAAATTTGGATTGCCAGACCAAAATGATTTTAGCCACATATGTAACTTCAGGGAAGAGGATGACTGACCAATTTTCATAAAAAGTTAAAGTATTCCTTTAATTTCACCAATGTGTGAATCACATAAAACATAAACATATAGAAACATTGCAAATGCATTTGGCATGTGGTTTGACTGCCCTACACACCCTGAGATTCTTATACAACATATAGGCCTAAAACATTGTAAAGTTTATATAAATCTTTTTAACATGGGACGTGTCATATACAATTCTTACATGGTGCAAAGTTGTATAAGTTTCACATTATATGGATTTTATATGGATTTTGCATGTGGTCTGAGTCCCCTATAAACCCCATATAAGATTCTTATACAACATAACAAAAACATTGTACAATGAAGTTTTACAGTATGTGCATTTTGTATGGATTTTGTATGAGCTTTGAATCCCCTATAAAATACATATAAGATTCTTATACAACATGTAGGAAAAATGTAAGTTTCATATAAATCTTTTTCGTATGGGGAGGTCTTGCAGCATGAGTCTCTGAGGGGAACTTAGGGACTGTACGATATTTAGAGGGGGAGGGCCGGTCGTCAGACGATAGGGTTAAAAATGTTTTGCCTGGCCCTCCCCCCTGGTCAATTTTTTTTTTCCAGGGGCCTCCCCCGGCTCAAAAAAATTCTCCTAGGCCCTCCCCCCTACATGAATCAAATAAATCTGGTCGAAAAATGACGTTTAAGGTTAAAACGGCCAGCAAATGTCATAGCACACATACACGGGTAGCCTACACACGCAGCGCTGATTTCTACAATAGCCTACTACGACTTGTAGGTAGATGCTTCAGAAAAGGGGAAAACATGTCGTTTTATGTGTGGTTAAGAATAATATCAGAGTGGGCCTGTTCTACCTAAAAATAATAAAGATTGCTTGAACACACATCGGTAGGCTATGCCTGGTGAGTTGTGTGATCATCTTGCAAAAGTTCTGCCTATAGGCACATGCCACCATTCCGACATTGACGTCTAATTGTCTGAGTGTTGGTATTTCCAGTTATAGCATAGGCCTACGTCCTTGCACTCCAACATTTTTTTTCTTAGTCGGAGTGGCAGCATGTTTTTTGCTTTTTCATGCTTTTTCAACATCCTATCGCCATTCCGACATGAGGCAGTCTTGCCATGAGAAAGCCAAAGAAGGTCCGCCTGTCATTATTGAAAGCCAAAAAACTGTGAATTTGTAGCATAGGGCCTATTCAAATGGATAAAAAAAATAAGATTAAAACTAAACTTAACTTTATTTACATTGTAGTAAAGTGCATTGTTAGTTATCTTAACAGTCGTTAAGCGTTAACAGTCCCAATTGTCTTCACTGCTGTTTCATGCAGCAACACAGGCTGCGCCTGAATTTATAAAGCAGTTAGGCCTAAATGGACTTTTTTTATTTTTTATTTTTTTTCGGTGGCCTTTGCGTAGGCTATGCTATGCCTATTTCCATAATGAAAAAAATATCACCCTTAATTTCAGGGAGCTAAAAAAAATAGGCTGCACGCAAATCACAGGTGTCTTGCTATAAAAGTCTGCGGTCTGTTCGGCACTAATGCCCACGTTTCACCACATTATAAATCAAACAAGGTTAATATCTTAACGAAAAAATATCTACTGGCAACAACAAGTAGCCTAAACTTGGAGAAATTGTAGGGATAAGCAAACGTCGGGTGCATGGCCGCCGTGCAGGATAAGCGGACACTTTTAAACAGAGTGGCCTAAATCAACACAAAAACAAACAACCAAGTCCGAAAAGTTCAATGCACTATTATCCCCAAAATCAAAGTTTACGGATATCCTGTTTGATCGCGGTATACATTGGTTATTAAACGAAAAAGTTTAATAACCAAAAAAGTCAAGCCTACATGAGAGATTTTGAGCAAAAGACGTCCCTATCTTTGCCTTGAGCGTTATTGGAGATTCTAAACTTTACTACTTGCTTACTTGCAGACCACTACAAATAACCTATGGTGGTTTGTTAACAAAGGATTACAAATAAATAGGATATAGCCTAATATTCATTCAACTGTCCAATCTCATATAGGCTATCCAATTCTGCTCTCTGCATAACGCAGCCAGAGAGGTGGTGCGAAACTCTGCAGGTTGTCTTAAGTAGCATGTAGGCTACAGTCCTCAACACATAGAAAATATATACAAAGACGACAAAAGTCCTAAACTATGTGAGTGACAGGCTTTCCCACGACTTTCATTCTCCACCAGTAGACTCAGCATATAGCCTATGTGGCTCGGATAGCCCCGGTCCAAAACCTCTGGATGTAGCCTAACCTTAGACTATTATAAAGGGACGATGGGCTAACCTTTTAAAATATCGAAAACGGATTATTGAGCAGGGGAAAAAAATATCATGGATCAGGAAAAAAATATTTTCCTCGGCCCTCCCCCCAGGCCAAAAGATTTCTCCTGGGCCTTCCCCATAGGCTTAAAAAAAATCTCCTAGGCCCCCCCCCTGACGACCGCCCCCCCACCCCCCCAGTAAATATCGTACAGTCCCTTACTAGCAGAGAGAGAGATAACAGATGTATAAATAAGAGACACTATAATCTCAAACCTTCGGTATATTTTGAAAGCCATGAAAAGCGTCAGGAAAATGAATATTAAACAGTTCAAATTCCTCACTGTTTTAGGCGTTGTTCCCACAGATTATATAAGGTCTCGCAGCCTCTGCAGGTGAACTAACTAACATTGGATGTGCGGGTTATAACATGAAGCCCTGCATTCAACTCTGTCTTTCTGTATGAGATGCTTTTCTGAGCACTTTTTACTGTATTGGATAAAATGACATTCATACCTTGATAGCATTCAATTATTTAAGCACCAGTCGAAATGATTACACAGACATCCCTACCTACAGAAACTCATTTCAGGGAGGCGTTGTTCCCTCAGATTCCATAAAGTCTCACAACCTCTGCAGGTGAACTAACTTTCAGAGGGTAACAGATGTATGAATTAGACACACTATAATCTCAATTTATTCAAACCTTCAATGTATTTTCTGTCAAATTCATGAAAAAGGGTGAAATGAAATGAATATTAAATGTTAGTGAAATGAATATTAAATGTTATATTAGTGAAATGAATATTAAATGTTATATTATGGAGTTCAAATTCCTCCCTGTCTTTCATTATGCATCTATGATAACATTTCAGAATCTCTTAGAGCTGAATATCAACACTGCTCATTCCACTAACAGTATGTTAAATGTGAACCTGATCAAAGTGCAGATCCAGTTTCTCTCTCAGACACACTGATGTGAATTGGCCACTCCCCATCCCTATCCTACCTTACCTGTCGTCTTCCTGACAGTTCTGATGAAGTGAAACTGAATTCTCACACTGTTCCGTCTTCTTCAGAGTGTGTGCTGTGGTGTTGATGAGAGCTGGAAAATGGCAGAGGCTGTTTCTAAGGAGGATGATTCTTTCACCTGTCCAGTGTGCCTGGATCTGCTGAAGGACCCAGTGACTATTCCCTGTGGACATAATTTCTGTATGAGTGTGCATTAATGGCTGCTGGGATCAGGAGGATCAGGAAGGAGTCTACAGCTGCCCCCTGTGCAAACACACCTTCACTCCCAGACCTGTCCTCTACAAAAACCCTCTGATTGCTGAAATGGTGGAGAAATTTAGGAGGACCAGAATCCAAGCTGCACCAGCTGCTGTATCTACTGCTGGTCCTGGAGATGTGGAGTGTGACGTCTGCACTGGGAGAAAACTCAAAGCTGTCAAGTCCTGTTTAGACTGTCTGATGTCTTACTGTGAAACTCACTTCAAAGCTCACAATGACCTTCTCCAAAGTAGGAAACACTCAGTGATCAATGCCACAGGCCAGCTACAGGACAGGATCTGCTCCCGCCATAACAAAGTTATAGAAATATTTTGTCGAACTGATCAGAGTTGCATCTGCTACCTGTGCTTAATGGACAAACATAAAGGCCACGACACAGTCACAGCTCCTGAAGAACGGACTGATAAATATGTGAGTACTTGAGTTATTTAAACAGACTTCTGTTATATGTGTAGAATTATGAGAGAACATTGGAAGGGGTGTTCAGATATTTAGGAAAAGGTTGGAAAGGGTAATTTGAAGGTGCTCGTTGACACGTTGAACGTCTAGGTAATCCCAAAGAAAAAAATCAAGCAAGATGCCAAGACTTATAAAATAACAACTCACTTCAACTAAACAGGCTAGTTCATGATTGAGCTAAAAGAACAATGTCAACACATTGGCCACCATCTACGCCTTCACCAGGGCAAAGAAAAGTGCAAATTTTCACCTGCTGTATAAAATCTTGTCAGAATATTCATGCACACGCATGCTCAATCTCAATATGATAACATCTGTCAGATGTGATGTTAAGTTCGTTCCAGAAAGACTGCAGAATAGAATGAAACATATTTAATGAATTTATAGAATACGGGTACAAAGTGATTCAAATAGCAAAAGTCTTTGGCGTAGGCCACTGTCCAAAGTCCAGGAAAAATCTTGACCCAGCAGATCCTGCCTGATTTATTAACTGGAGGTGAGGGAAGGGGAGGCGGCGAGGGTCCAAACTGCTAAATGATAAGAGATGCATAGTGAAGTATGTCTCACTCTGTTCATGATGAACAGAAACAGTTGAGCCAGACCCAGAGAAGATTCCAGCAGAGAATCCAGGAGAGAGAGAAGGAGCTGCAGGAGCTGAGGAAGGCTGTGGAGACTCTCAAGGTGAGAAATGACAAAACAAGAGCTGACTGATGGTAATAATTTTTGATAAAATACAAATGGGTGTAATTGAAATGCAGAAATTCCACCTTTAACTACAATTGTTGTGAGCTCAGTGAGTAACTGCCTCACCTGCCATCTTTATGGCACAAAACCATGAAACCCTTTTGAGCTTCACCTCCCTCTGTGTGTCTCCTGTCCTCCTCTTTGTGTGTCTCCTATCAGAGCTCTGCACAGACAGCAGTGGAGGACAGTGAGAGGATCTTTACTGAGATGATCCGCTCCATTGAGAGAAGACGCTCTGAGGTGACAGAGCTGATCAGAGCTCAGGAGAAGGCTGAGTTGAGTCGGGCTGAAGGACTCCTGAAGAGACTGAAGCAGGAGATTGCTGAGCTGAAGAGGAGAGATGCTGAGGTGGAGCAGCTTTCACACACAGAGGATCACATCCATTGCCTCAAGGTTACATAATTTTTGACATCACACTGTAAAGAATATACTGTTTTACATTTAAAAGTTGTACCTGATATCAATGTTCTTTTTATATCTGTGTATTTTAATAAATATTATTGATATACTGACACAGAGCAATAACATATCTTAAGCATATTTTTAATAACATTTAGACACACAATTTATGTGTGTATTGTTATGTTAGCAGCATTTGGAAATACACAGCCTTAACTGTTTGGGTTGTCTCACCTGTCTTATGTTTCTGCCCATAGAGTTTCCAGTCAGTCAGAGTATCTCCTCACTGTAAAGATGTACCCACCATGACCTTCAACCAAAACATCTCTTTTGAGGCTGTGAAGAAATCAGTGTCTGCACTGAAGATGCAGCTGCAGAAACAACTGGATGACATCTTGAAACAAGAAAAAGACAAAATATCATCTGCAGCAGGTTGGACAAATATCTGGATTCTGGAATTGAACAAATCATGAAATACTATGATTTTGATGAGACAAATTTATATTTATGCTTCATCCTCACTGTATGTATTTTCTGTGTCTCTCTCAAAACAGGGAAACATCAGATCTTCCAGTCTTTAGAATGTGAGTCTATTTGCCTCTCTCTTTGCCTCACACTCTCTCTCTCTCTCTCTCTCTCTCTCTCTCTCTCTCTCACACACACACACACACACACACACACACACACACACACACACACAAGCAGATATAGAAAGGGATCCTCTCAGTGAAGATGAAGAACCTCATCTTGTTCAGAGATCCATAGACATTAAACATGCAGGCAGTTACAGAAGCCCAGACAACATGGCTGCTTCAGGTGACAATGACACAGTAGACATTAGTGTGCACAACACGGAGCTTCAATTTTTAGTCAATTCTAACTTTGAGAGAGAATATAAACAAAACTCATTAACAGTTTTGTGTGAACAGCTTTATTTGCATGAATCAACAGATATTACCATTACCAGCTTATTCTGTACAATTTGTTCACTTTTAAAGACACTCATTCACCTGACACTTTAAAGGGCAACTCTAACATGGATTTTTTTTACACAGCCCAGTGACATTAATGTGACAATCATGTAGCATTTGGAGTCGGACTATTTTTGTTCTCTATAATCTCTACTTATAAGATGAAATCTGCACTTCATGTTATTTACTAGATTTACTGTGATTCTGTCTGTTTCAGTGTCTGATGTCCAGGCTGTTTGTCCTGAACCAAAGATCAGAGAGGAGTTCTTAAAGTGTAAGCTGGACACACACACACACACACACACACACACACACACACACACACACACACACACACACACACACACACACATGCAATCTCTCTCACACTCATAATCAGTATATCATTCTAATTCATATCAGTATCATATCATATAATAATCAGTGTAAGGACACACACACACACACACACACACACACACACACACATATGCACACACAGGTAGCCTACATGCGCCTAACTACTACATGCGCTTGGTCAATGTCTGTCTGTCTCTCCCTCACTCTGTTACACACACACACACACACACACACACACACACACACACACACACACACACACACACACACACACACACACACACACACACACACACACACACACAGAACTGTAGCCATCTTTCTCACAATACATAAAACCATCCATGCATGGATGTTTACAGTCAGTATTACTTAGTAGTGAAACATTCTCTCCACAAACACAAATAAATCCCCTCACAACACAGCAGCAAACTCTCACTCGCCCACCTTACTTACGTTTGTTCTTTTCTCCCCTCCATCAGATTCCTGTCGCTTCACACTGGATCCAAACACAGCACACAGAAACCTCCATCTGTCTGAGGGGAACAGGAGGGTGGAGTATAGAGATGAGTCCCAGTCATATCCTGATCATCCAGAGAGATTTGATGGGTGTTGGCAGGTGCTGTGTAGAGAGAGTGTGTCTGGACGCTGCTACTGGGAGGTGGAGTGGAGTGGGGAGTGGGTTTATATATCAGTCTCATATACAAGCATCAGCAGGAAAGGAGGTAATGAGTGTGGGTTTGGATATAATAATCAGTCCTGGAGTCTGGAGCTGTACAGCTCCATCTCCTCTTTCTGGCACAATAATAAAGAGACTAAACTCCCTCTAGTGCGCAGCTCCAGAATAGGGGTGTATGTGGATCACAGGGCAGGAACTCTGGCCTTCTACAGCATCTCTGACACAATGACACTCCTGCACAGAGTCCAGACCACATTCACTCAACCACTCTACCCTGGGTTTGCACTTTATAATTATGGATCATATGTGAAGCTGTTGTGACCCACAGCATATACAGCTGTACAGATTTCAGATGTGCTTTTTTATTATTACACATACACATGTACACTAAGTACATGTAAATGTTTGCGTACACACACACACACAGTCTCTCTCTCTCTCTCTCTCTCTCTCTCTCTCTCGAGCCCATCTTTTACAGTGCTACTGTTATGTAAGTTAACACACACACACTCACATCAGCACCCCATGGTGAACTATTGGGTGATGTAAGCAATGCCCCACGAGAGTTTTACCTCAGCTAGGAGGAGTTGTTAAGCACAAAGCTGTCTACAATAGGAATGTACTGTAGGTGGTGACTTATATTCAAAATAACCAGTCACTGAATTTAAGATTTCAAATAAAAACGGAAACAAAATCAGATATTATGTAGATAATGACTTGTGCCTCTACTCACCCTAACATTGGATGTGTGGGCCCACTTCCCTGCCTTTTCTAAATAGTTACTTTGATGGTGGGCCGCCCTGGTCAGCACATCACACTTAGAATTACTATTATTTTCATTATTGACTTGATAATTATGTACTCTATATGCTCTATATGCTGTGTAATGTCTATACCTCTGCACTTTGTTGGGGTGTGTTCCTTTGAACATGATGAATGTCTTAATATTGTGTTCAAGTATAGTATGTGCACATTGTACAGTACAGTCAAGTCAAGTCACTTTTATTTATATAGCACATTTCACACAACATAGTTGATCCAAAGTGCTTTGGTTGATCCATCCATCCAGAGGTTATATCATTTATGTTTGTCATCTTTGGCGCCACCATTTTTGAATACACCAATTAAAAAAGTGAAAAGGATGAATACTGAGATTATTGATTATTGTCCACCCACACACACACACACACACACACACACACACACACACACACACACACACACACACACCTTTTATCCAGATTCCCCTTATACAACTTGCAAAACCTGACTGATGTGTTTAAAATACCACTGATGCCTTTATCAGAACATAATAGCAAATTATGGGCCCTGTGCACAAGAAGTGGTCATGGGCCCCCCTCAACAGCTGGAATAAAATTCCTGACTCCTCAAGGGCCCTCCGCCGCCCTCTTGGGGCCCTGGTAAATCATTCAATCTTTTCCCCCCAGTACAATGCCTCTACACAATAATGACTTCCTCATGCTTCCTCATCCCCACACCCCAACATTCCTCCTCTCTCTCTCTCTCTATCCCCCCCCCCTCCTCTCTCTCTCTCTCTCCCTCTCTCTCGCTCTCTGGTTGCAGCCAAATTACACACTGATCAACTCATATCTGGGTGTTACCAGAGACAGTTGATCAAACCAGTTCTAAAGTATCTTTGGTGTTACCACTGTGTGTGATTGGCCACTCCCCCATCCCCACCTTACCTTACCTGTCGTATCCCTCAGAGTTCTGATGAAGTGAAACTGAATTCTCAGACTGTTCTTTCTTCTGAAAAGAGAGTGAGGTTGGTGTCAACAAGAGCTAGAAAATGGCGGAAGCTATTAAGAAGGATGATTCTTTCACATGTGCAGTATGTCTGGATCTTCTGACTGACCCAGTTACTACTTCCTGTGGACATAATTTCTGTATGAGGTGCATTAATGGCTGCTGGGATCAGGAGGATCAGAAAGGAGTCTACAGCTGCCCCCTGTGCAAACACACCTTCACTCCCAGACCTGTCCTCTACAAAAACCCTCTGATTGCTGAAATGGTGGAGAAATTTGGGAGGACCAGAATCCAAGCTGCACCAGCTGCTGTATCTACTGCTGGCCCTGGAGATGTGGAGTGTGACGTCTGCACTGGGAGAAAACTCAAAGCTGTCAAGTCCTGTTTAGACTGTCTGATGTCTTACTGTGAAACTCACTTCAAAGCTCACAATGACCTTAACCGCAGTAGGAAACACTCAGTGATCAATGCCACAGGCCAGCTACAGGAGAGGATCTGCTCCCGTCATAACAAAGTTATAGAAATATTTTGTCGAACTGATTAGAGTTGTATATGCTACCTGTGTACAATGGACAAACATAAAGGCCACGACACAGTCACAGCTCTAGAAGAACGGACTGATAAACATGTGAGTACTTGAGTTATTTATACTGATTTCTGTTCAAGGAAATTGTATGATGTATAAAACTTTATCGTTTTATATTGTAACATTGTAAGCCTATTCATATTATCTACTGAATGTCCACAGAAGGGGAAGCAATAGAAGGGGAATGGGCATTATGGCATTTTGGTAATCCTAAAAGACAAAACATTAGCAAGATGCCAAGACACTTTTCTTATAAATAAAACAGCTTCAATTAATAGACTAGCTCATGATTGAAATTAAAAGCAATGTTAACATGTTTTGGCCACCATCTAGGCCTTTTGTCAGGGCAAGGAATGAGGAATTAGGTGCAAGTGCAAAGTCTCACCTGTTGTATAAAACCTGTAAAATATTCACAAGCAGCTTCAATACCATTGAAGACCAGATGTGATGTTTTATCAGTTCATTTTTATGATCAGAGACAGTTGTGTCAGACCCAGAGGAGATTCCAGCAGAGAATCCAGGAGAGAGAGAAGGAGCTGCAGGAGCTGAGGAAGGCTGTGGAGACTCTCAAGGTGAGAAATGACAAAACAAGAGCTGACTGATGGAAGACTCAACTCTCTGTTATTGTTCTGATTCTGGATTTTGTGTTGAGGGGCCATTAGATCACAACATGTACAGTGTCATTTACATTACTAGAAAAAAGATTCTCTTCATCCATAATGATGAACATGCTATGATAACTTTTGATAAATTACACATAGTAATTTAAATGGTGAATGAAGAAGTTCCACCTTTAACTAGAACTGTTGTGAGCTCAGTAAGTAACTGCTTCACCTGCCATCTTTACTCCACAAAACATGAAACCCTTTTGAGCTTCACCTCCCTCTGTGTGTCTCCTGTCCTCCTCTTTGTGTGTCTCCTATCAGAGCTCTGCACAGACAGCAGTGGAGGACAGTGAGAGGATCTTTACTGAGATGATCCGCTCCATTGAGAGAAGACGCTCTGAGGTGACAGAGCTGATCAGAGCTCAGGAGAAGGCTGAGGTGAGTCGGGCTGAAGGACTCCTGAAGAGACTGGAGCAGGAGATTGCTGAGCTGAAGAGGAGAGATGCTGAGCTGGAGCAGCTTTCACACACAGAGGATCACATCCATTTCCTCAAGGTGACATCATTGTTGACATCACTGAATTTAGAAGGGTTTTACATCTAAAGGTTATGCTAGAGATCTTTGATATCAATCTTTTTAGATAGGCACTTTTTAGATAGGCTCATATACAGTGTTGGGGAGTAACGAGTTACATGTAACGAAATTACGTAATTTAGTTACAAAATAAAAGTAACAGTAATCAATTACAGTTACTTTGAAAAAATGTGTAATTGAATTACAGTTACTTCAAGAAATATTCAGAATTACAATTTTAGTTACATGATCCCAATATCATCTGCAGAAACATTGGCTAAGTGCGCTTCATGTAAATATAACATCCTCTATTTACAACTAAATGTCACTACTACAGCTAAAATACACTATGCTAATATAATTGTTTCTACTGTCATGTTGGCAACACTATTCACTTGTTACCTGTTCTACAGCGTTCTAAGTTTCAGTAGCAAGGAGGCCTGACAGAAACTACAACATAGGCCTGTAGCCCATTGCTGGATATAAAAATGAGCTCTATTGATAAGGTGCACAATTACTTTATGAGCAATCTCAGACAAACACCTGCTTATTCAGTGATGTTCACCAAGTATTTTAACTATTTGCTCGTAGTGAATTCTGACACTTCTGTGGGAGTTAAAAATAATTTTTGCAATGTCAATGGTGAATAATAGGACTATGTGACAGTTAACATTGCCAGCAGGGCCGCCGTTCCCCATACGCAGAGTACGCAAGGTGCGTAGGGCCTCAACCACTTGGCAGGGCCTCGGGGGGCCTCCAATTTTGAGCTTTACTAAAAAATGTCATGATAATAGTTACATTGCAAAAATATATGAATTAGTAATGAATAGGCCCATCATTTTTTGTTAAAAATTGCGTAACTCATCATACAATTCAAGCAAATTAACAGTTTTGCCTAATATACAAAGATAGTCCTACCCACCCCTATTCCCTGAAATGGTACATCCCAAATTGCGTCTTTGAGTTTGTTGTGTCGGCTTTGATTGAAGCAGCAAGCAGCAACGTTAGAAAACTGCAAATTGCAAGATTCTGCTGTGCAAATGTTCAGTAAATGTGTCAACATCGTTGACATCTAATAATGAAGAGACAGCATGAATCTGGTGCTGAAAAGCGAAAGAAAAAGAAGCAAAAAGAAGACGCCCGTGCATCCCTGGCCGGTAAGTCCGTTTAGGCTAATGATGTTGCTCAATTTAGGCTCGGTTGGTTGCAATATGAAACAATCTGGATTTTAAAATGAATGTGGCATGTTTACAAGTAGTTGACAATTGTCACTGTAGTTTGTAGATATCGTGCCTTAGTCAACAAAGTTCAAGATATCCGCAGTGCACTGCTTCAGTACAAATCTTTTTTTTTTTTTGGGGGGGGGGGGGGGGGGCCTCCCTGACCAGTTAAGCTTAGGGCCTCCAAAACCTTAGCAGCGGCCCTGATTGCCAGGATTCAAAAGCTCAAAATTGCTTGACGATTGAAAAAAAAAAAAAAAAAGTTCAAAAATGTCCAAATGTAATCAAAAAGTAATCAAATGTAATTACTTACTTTACTTTATTAAAGTAATCAAAATAGTTACACTACAATTACTCTTTCAAAGGGGTAACTTGTAACTGTAACGCATTACATTTCTAAAGTAACTTACCCAACACTGCTCATATACTTACAGAGAGCAATAACACATCTTAAAGGGGAAGTTCACTTTTTAGCATGTTTAGCCCCTTTTCTGGAGAAATAGAATCATCGACACCAACATTTTGACGATTGCTCCTGTCTCTCATATTTGGCTCATTTAGAATCCCTCATTTTCGGCATCATAATGGCTTGCTTTGTGCATGTCTGATAAGTAAGTTCAAGTTTATTTATATAGCAAGTTTATTTATTTAGATCACCATCCATGATCACTCCTATGTTATTTACAAGAGTTTTTGTTTGAAAAGACTTTGATTCTAAATAGGCACCAAGGTTATTTCTCCCTTTCTAAGTAAGGGATAACGGCCGACGAGGTGACCAGTTATTCGTTGATAATTGGCAAGGTGGAATCTAGAACTCCGGTAGAGTGCCAAGCCAATTATCAATGAATAACTGGTCACCTCGGAGGTCGTTATCCCGCTTATCCCCCGTATCTATCTATCTCTCGTATATTTGAAGAAGCGTATAAAACGTAAAAGAAATATGCAACTCAAATTTAAAAGAAGCTAACCTGTTTGGTTTGGGTACTACTTTCAGTTGAAAGTAGATCTACAAGGTTGATTATTGTTGTTATAGTTACCATTCTGAAAGGCATTCATATGGAACGGTAATCAGTTATTAGATGAGTTATTTTTTGGAACTACTTCCAAAGTAGACAGTTATCTGGAATTAATGGCCACCTAGCAGCCAATCAGAGGGGAGAATGGCGTTCTGAAGGGAGATAATTTCCTTTAAACAACCTTTAACCTTTGTTTTAAAACATGTGCTGTTCACCAAGTGGTTAGTTGTGTCCATTGATTTCCCAAAGCAATTATAGTAGTATGTTACAGTATAGTAGGGCCTATGTTTTATGTGTCATTGTGAACATTCTGGAACTTTTTTTTTTCTTTTCGGCATAGTAATACCAACTAGCACAACAAAAAGACTAATTAAACTAGATACGGACAGTATTTCGGACGTGCAATGCTAGCCATTCTGAAGCAGAAAAGGGGAAATTCTAAATGAGCCAAATATCAGAGACAGAAGCAGTCCTCAAAATTTTGGTGTTGATGATTCTATTTCATCCTAATAAGTGAACTTCCTCTTTAAGCATATTGTTTTTAATACCATTAAATACGCAGGTTACATTTGTATTTTTCACATTATATCAGCAGCCATTGGAAATACACAACCTTGATTGTTCGGGTTGTCTCCCCTTTTCTCTCTCTAGAGTTTCCAGTCAGTCAGAGAATCTCCTCACTCTAAAGATGTACCCACCATGACCTTCAACCAAAACATCTCTTTTGAGGCTGTGAAGAAATCAGTGTCAGCACTGAAAATGCAGCTGCAGAAACAACTAGATGAAATCTTCAAACAAGAACAAGTCAAAATATCATCTGCAGCAGGTTGGACATATATCTGCAATTGAACAAATCATGAAATACTATGACTTTGAGGTGACAAATTTATATTTATGCTTCATCCTCACTGGATGTTTTTTGTTTGTTTGTTTCTCTCACAATAGGAAAACATCAGATCTTCCAGCCTTTAGAATGTGAGTCTCTTTGCCTCTCTCTCTCTCTCTCTCTCTCTCTCTCTCTGTCAAGGCAACTATAAAATGCATTTTTACCACACTGCATGTAATGTGACAAACATGTAGCATTTGCAGTCGGCTTATTTTTCTTCTCCATAATCCCTACTGATAAGATGAAATCTGCACTTCATGTTAATTACTGATTTTACTGTGATTCTGTCTGTTTCAGTGGCTGGTGTACAGGCTGTTTGTCCTGAACCAAAGACCAGAGAGGAGTTCTTACAGTGTAAGCTGGACACACACACACACACACACACACACACACACACACACACACACACACACACACACACACACACAGTAACACACACAATATCTCTCTCACACTCAATCAGTATCTCTCTTGTCTCCCTCTCACACACACACACACACACACACACACACACACACACACACACACACACACACACACACACACACACACACACACAGTACTATAGCCAACCCTCTCACAATACATAAAACCATCCATGCATGGATATCTACAATCAGTCTCACTTAGATGTGAAACTTTCCCTCCCATGAGAAACACATAAATAAATCCCTTCACAACACAGCAGCAAACTCTCACTCACCCAACTTACGTAAAACACGTTTGTTCTTTTCTCCCCTCCATCAGATTCCTGTCACTTCACACTGGATCCAAACACAGCATGCAGTTACCTCCATCTGTCTGAGGGGAACAGGAGGGTGGAGTGTGGAGTTGAGCTCCAGTCGTATCCTGATCATCCAGAGAGATTTGATGGGTGGCTGCAGGTGCTGTGTAGAGAGGGTGTGTCTGGACGCTGCTACTGGGAGGTGGAGTGGAGTGGGGAGGTTTATATATCAGTCTCATATAAAAGCATTAGCAGGAAAGGAAGAGGTGCTGAGAGTTTGTTTGGACGTAATAATCAGTCTTGGAGTCTGACGCTGCACAGCTCCAGCTCCTCTTTCTGCCACAATAATAAAGAGACTAAACTCCCTCTAGTGGCCATCTCCAGAATAGGAGTGTATGTGGATCACAGGGCAGGAACTCTGGCCTTCTACAGCATCTCTGACACAATGACCCTCCTGCACAGAGTCCAGACCACATTCACTCATACACTCTACCCTGGGTTTGCACTTTATAATTATGGATCATCAGTGAAGCTGTTGTGACCTACAGCATATACAGCTGTACAGATTTCAGATATGCTTTTTTATTATTACACATACACATGTACTCTACGTACATGTAAATGTTTGCGTACACACACACACACACACACACACACACACACAGTCTCTCTCTCTCTCTCTCTCTCTCTCTCTCTCTCTCTTGAGCCCATCTTTTACTGTACTGCTGCAACACACACACACACTCACACACACACACACACACACACACACACATACACACTCACACACACACCAACACACACACACACACACCCACAACGGTTTGAAACGATTGGACAGCTCGTTTAATCAGCTTCACTTATTGGCCGGTTGGCTCTCTGCCGATGTAATGCCGCCCAGAATGTAATGTCTATACCTCTGCACTTTGTTGGGGTGTGTTCCTTTGAACATGAGGAATGTCTTAATATTGTGTTCATGTTTGTGCACATTGTACAGTACATTGGTTATGTAATTTATGTTTGTCATCTTTGGCGCCACCATTTTTTAATAAACCAATGAAAAAGTGAAAAGGATGAATAGTGAGATTACTGATTGTTGTCCACACACACACACACACACACACACACACACACACACACACACACACACACACACACACACACACACACACACACACACACACACACACCTTTTATCCAGATTCCCCTTATACAAAATAGTCTGTTGAAACTTGCAAAACCTGACTGATGTGTTTATAATACCACTCATGCCTTAATCAGAACACAATAGCAGGAGATTAACACCAAATTCTGGGCCCTGAACTCACACCCTCACCAGCTGGAATAAAATTCCAGACTCCTCAAGTCTCTTTCTCTCTCTCTCTCTTCTTTCTGTCTCGCTTTCACTGTCTCTCTCTCTCTCTCTCTCGGTTACAGCCAAATTACACACTGATCAACTCATATCTGGGTGTAACCAGAAATGGTTGATCAAACCAGTTCTAAAGTATCTTTGGTGTTACCACTGTGTGTGATTGGCCACTCCCCCATCCCCACCTTACCTTACCTGTCGTATCCCTCAGATTTCTGATGAAATGAAACTGAATTCTCACACTGTTCCGTCTTCTTAAGAGTGCGTGCTTGGTGTCAACGAGAGCTAGAAAATGGCAGAGGCTATTAAGGAGGAAGATTCATTCACATGTCAAGTGTGTCTGGATCTTCTGACTGACCCTGTGGCTACTTCCTGTGGACATAATTTCTGTATGAGGTGCATTAATGGCTGCTGGGATCAGGAGGATCAGAAAGAAGTCTACAGCTGCCCCCTGTGCAAACACACGTTCACTCCCAGACCTGTCCTCTACAAAAACCCTCTGATTGCTGAAATGGTGGAGAAATTTAGGAGGACCAGAATCCAAGCTGCACCAGCTGCTGTATCTACTGCTGGTCCTGGAGATGTGGAGTGTGACGTCTGCACTGGGAGAAAACTCAAAGCTGTCAAGTCCTGTTTAGACTGTCTGATGTCTTACTGTGAAACTCACTTCAAAGTTCACAATGACCTTAACCGAAGTAGGAAACACTCAGTGATCAATGCCACAGGCCAGCTACAGGAGAGGATCTGCTCCAGCCATAACAAAGTTTTAGAAATATTTTGTCGGACTGATCAGAGTTGTATCTGCTACCTGTGTACAATGGACAAACATAAAGGCCACGACACAGTCACAGCTCTAGAAGAACGGACTGATAAACATGTGAGTGCTTGAGTTATTTTAACAGATTTCTGTTTTTATGTAGAATTTTATGGCAGTTTGAAGATTCTCATTGACATGTTGAACATTGGCATCCCCCCCCCCCCCCCCCCAAAAAAAAAAAACAGGCTATTGTGACGGTTGTGTTACTGCTGCTCAATGGCGGAGATAAAGATGGTCTGACTCGGGAATGATCCTCACTGTGCTTTTATTTCTGCATTCACAAAATAAAACATTCACTTCGTGAGAATGGCAATCGCGACTGCATCACATCTCCAGCAGACTAGAGCTCTGACTGCACAAGCATATTAGTTTACTTAAGCTAAGTTCAAAAATACAAAAGTGACTGAGCCTTTCATAGTAAGGAAACGTAAGAAATACGCAACAGAAAGCCATATAGCCTAGTGATCGTATAGAGTTTTGGAACACACTTGCAACAGTGAGAGTTCTTATCCTTGAACTTGTACAAATACCTTAACCTTTACATTTTGCTTTAACCACGTACCTGCATTCACAAAATAAAACATTCACTTCGTGAGAATGGCAATCGCGACTGCATCACATCTACAGAGAAACGTACAATAGAGGGAAGGTCAAACGAAAGCAATTCTCTCCATTGCGCAATAGATAACCTAACGTGTTTCCCTCCAAAAGGGTTAATATCTTGGATAAAACATAGTCCTATCACTTCTACTGCGCTAATTTCCAAAGATATCAGTTAAACTACTTTTATAGACACATAAGCATTTAAAGTGTTACTATGGCATGAGCTCTTTTATCAAAAATATGAAGTTATACGCAGAGCGCTCCAAGACCCAGCTTACCTCCAGCAGACTAGAGCTCTGACTGGAGAAGTAAGGAAAGCGCAAGAGCTCAAAAATAAACAAAAGTGAAAGTAAATTACAATTGCAGCCGCGAAGCCTCTTATTCAACTAATGTGAATGGGTACAACCCGAAAACCTTTATACAATATCCTGGGTATATAGAATTTGTGAAAGAATTCACATCAACTAAATAGGGTCTTTATTTTAACTCCGTTACACCCACCCCCACTGAATTCTGGACAAAATTACCAAAACTTGCACAATACACTAAGAACACACCTGATATTAATGGACAACACGCAGGTGTGCCGACTATAATAAGTATCCCATAAGGATGCAGTGAACAAAGAGTGGTCTAACTCCCCAGTCAACTACCGGCTGCAGAATGCCTTACACATTCCACACTTGTCCATAACTATCAAAACAGACATCAGCGCAAAAATATTCAGCAAATACTATGACCAGTCAAGGCCCATCAACAAATAGACAAAAAAACTTATAAATGAAGGGCTTGAACAGATCTGCAGACAGCCTGGACAGTCTGCTGCAACTGCTTGGTAATATCTTGTCTTGATATAGTATAAAGAAGTCTGTTTACTGGCCTAACAGTACGGCCAACACGGGTAGTGCAGCTAGGTGCAGTCACGGAAACGTCAGTGTGTGTAGCAGTGGGTACAGTGTCACCTAAACAGCTAAAAGTACTGACAGAACTAGTATCATGCTGACTAACAGTCAAAGCATCTTTGTCCACAGTCTGATCAGCATGTATAGTGTGAGACAGTCCAGAGCTTAAATGGGAGATTTTCTCAGTCAACATGTCATCGGTCAAGTCAGTATGAGGCTCACTAACAATCTCTCCATTAGAATCAAGCTGCAGGCTTGATGTCTCCAAGTGATTGACCCAGTCTCTGGTCCGCTCTGCAGCAACGTGCAACACAGATAAGGCATCAACATCAGACCCCAGACAAACTGCACTAGGGTTGGACAGACGATCAACATTCACAGGAGGAGTGGTGTGCACAAGACTCTGTCTATCCTCCACAACACGCTGGGGCTCATCTAGCAGTATAGACAACTGACCACCCACACTGCCAGACGTATCTTGACCCGAGGCCCTGGGAGCAACATCAGAAACAGCAGATGGAACGGAGGACATTGAAAAGCTAGACTGAAAAGACTGTGGCGCACCTTGTACAGGGAGGAAATTCACAAGCATGAGCAAATTACGATGAACCACTCGCTCACACCCTGTGACAGTGTCTTGTATCTTGTATGTGTGTGTGTTGTCATTCTTATCAGTAACTGTATAAACAGTTGATTCCCATCTATCTGCAACTTTTTTCTTGCCTCTTTCTTTCTTGTTAGCCACAAGCACTCGATCCCCTATCTCAATTGTTGCTCCTTTAACACGTCTGTTATAAAGTCTTGTCTGTCTTCCCTGCTCTTTAGTTGCATGCTCCTGAGCAATCAGCATAGCCTCTTTCAAGTCATCAGACAGCTTCGCCACATATCTGTCAAAACTGGTCACGTCAGGGTCAGTCAAGACATTCCCAAACAGGACGTCTACTGGGAGTCGTGGCACCCTACCAAACATCAAGTAAAATGGTGCATAACCTGTTGTTTCATGGGAGGTGCAGTTGTACATAAATGTAAGAGTGTGTAAACGTCTAGGCCAGTCTAATTTTGCCTCAGGTGGAAGAGCTCTGATCATATTGCCAAGTGTACGATTAAATCGTTCAACGCTACCATTCCCCATGGGATGGTACGAGGTAGTGTGAGATTTGCGCACCCCTGATAACTTCAGTAGCTCAGCAATCAGTGCACTCTCGAAGCTCGGCCCCTGGTCACTGTGCACTCTCTCAGGGAACCCATAGATGCAGAAATATTTCTCCCAGAGGACTTTAGCAACTTGTTTGGCTGATTGATCTCTGCAGGCAAAGGCCTGAGCCAGTCTAGTGAAATGATCAGTTATTACCAAAACATCTACAGACTTGTTGTTTGAGTCCTCTGCTGACCAGAAGTCGATACACACGAGTTGCAGTGGCCGTGTAGTGACGATACTCTCTAAGGGAGCTCTTCCATCAGGTTCAAGCACTTTGCTCACAATACAACGCTGGCAATGGCGGACATATTCTCTCACATCTCTTTCCATGTGCAGCCAAAAAAATCTCTGTCTGGCAATGCTCAAGGTCCTGGACTGGCCTTGATGGCCCGCACTGTCATGTACCCCCTTCAACACTTCAGCTTTTAAGCAGTCAGGTACTACGTACTGATGGCGTCTTGTCTTTGAAATCTGATCATGTGAAACTCTGTATAAAATGTCATTACTTAAAGTAAACTTTTCCCAGTGTTTAAGCAGTCTTAATACTTCACATGACTCTTGAGCTCTTTCTCGCCTGGATGGTCTCCGAGACCGCCCCACATAGAAGTGAATACGAGACAAAATCCTGTCTTGCTGCTGTGCATCTCGGAGGTCACCTACAGAATGAGCGGGAAGGCTAGGCAGCTCTTCGGGGACAAATTGGGGTAAGTGACTAACCAGGGCCGCAGCTCGGGTCCTAGCTCCACTGGCCCACTCTGTGTGTGACTGGAGGACAGCTGAGACGTCCTGCATAGACAAAGACTGGGGAAATGTGTGGAATGACTGGGCATGACTAGCTATCACAGTCGAATCTTCTCTTTTCACCACAGACTGGTTGGCTGATGCTTTAAAGGTCTGGTGAACAGCTGCATCAGATACAACAGCAGCTTCCTTGACAAGCTCACTAAGTGGTTCATGAACCAACCGGTAAGCCACACTTTTACAAAATGGGACACGGCTAAGGGCATCAGCAACAACGTTCCGTGTGCCTGGCACATATTTGATGTCAAAATTGTAACTGGCCAGCTTTGACACCCAGCGCTGCTCACAACAGTCAAGTTTAGGTTTAGTCATTATATGCGTCAATGGGTTATTGTCTGTCCATACTGTAAAGTCATGGCCTTTTAACCAGTGGCTAAATTTGTCACTGATCGCCCACTTCAACGCGAGAAACTCTAAACGGTGAGCTGGATAGTTTTTCTGTGAACGTGTCAAGGACTTGCTGGCAAAAGCTATTGGTCTGGCTACTGTGTCACCATCCTGTATCTGAGACAACACAGCCCCAAGGCCATCCAGAGACGCATCAGTGGACAGCAAAAAGGGTTGACTGAAGTCTGGATGGGCCAAAACGACAGAGCTGACTAGGGCTTGTTTAAGTTCAGTGAACGCCTGATTGTGATCAGCGGTCCAATCAGAGGGTTTCAGTTTCCGGCTAGTTGTGGCACATTTTGTCTGTCTGCCTCTTTTCTGTTTCTTACCAGCCAGGAGTGAAAACAGGGGCTTTGCTAAAGCTGAGTATCCAGGGATGAAGTGCTGATAGAAGTTCAGCATTCCAAGAAAGGATCTCACACGCTTTTCAGAAGGGGTTACGCCATCAGCTTCCATCAAATCACTCACAGTCAAACTGCATATACTCTCAACTTTACTTGTGTCGGTAGAAACCCCATGTTCATCAATTATATGACCAAGGAATTTGACAGATTTTCTTAAAAAGTAGCATTTCTTAGGTGCCAATTTCAAGTTGTGAGTACGAAGTCTGCTGAACGCCATTTCTAAACGGGACAGTGCTGTACTTTCATCTGGAGCAAAAATCAGAATGTCATCCAAATAGCATAGCAAACTCAGAAAATTTTGATCGCCAAAAATGGCCGTCATCATTCTCATAAAACTCCCTGGACTGTTACAGAGCCCCTGTGGTAACCTATTGTACTCGTAAAGCCCCATAGGTGTGGTGAATGCTGAATACTTTCTGTCGTCTTCGTGTAAAGGCATGTTGTAAAAACCTGATGTTAAGTCCATGGTACTAAAAAGGCAATTACCACCAAGTGCAGCAAGGCAATCTGCCTGGTGTGGTAGAGGATGGGCATCTTTTAAAGTTCTCTTGTTTAGCCATCTGAAATCTGTGCACACACGCAAATCTCCATTCTTTTTCCAGATAAGGACTAATGGTGAAGCATATTCACTTGTTGACTTGCGAATTATGTCTTTCTCTTCCATTTCATTTAAAACTTGTCTCAGTTTCTGGTACTGGCTTGGTGGTACGCGCCTGAAAGGAAGTCTAAACGGCTTCTCATCAACTAGATGAATTCTGTGGACAAACCCCTCTGCTTTACCACAATCAAGGTGGTTACGTGAAAAAATGTCTTCATATTGAGCAATTAGGTCTACTAACTTGTCTCTACAATCAGGTGAACTGTCGCACTGGCTGATGTCTACCTCACTGAGACCAATAGACTTGAGCTTTTCCTCAGCACTTTTGTTATCACGCTGAATAGAGCTGTCTGGCATTGTTAAAGTGTTTTGACTGAGCATGTCAAGATCCTCTAATGCAACACAGGGCACTACATCTGCAAGCTTTGCATTGCGTCTCACCAGTATGGGCTTCTCTGAGACGTTCATCACCTTCAAGGGAACCCATCCATCTGCCCACAACGGCGTGACGACTCTCGCAACCATAAGCCCTCTGGGTGCAGACCGTGCTGACGTAGGTTCTGTCATGACCGTACTACCAGGAGACAGACGAGTGGCTTTAGGCAGCTTCCCCCACAGCAGATACTCATGACCAGGTTCAAGGGAAATGGCTGAGTTACATCGCACAGTACCTATCTTGTCAGGCATGTCAGGACCTTGCCATCTGTGCAGACCAGCTAGCAAGGAAAGAAAATGTTCAGTTTCACTATCAGTGGATGATGGTGCAGAGACAGCAGCCCAATACTTACTACACTTCTTAGACTCCCTAAGAATATGTTTTAACACATTAGTCCCGATAATGAAGTCATCATGTTGACCTTCAACCACTATAGTTGGCACTATCATTTTGCAGTCATAAACTTCCATGTCAATGTTAAAGGCTGATTTTGGGTGCACTGTTCGACCTCCGACTCCAACAAGAGTCACATCAGTGGGGAATCTTTCTGATTCGGCCACAGCACCAGCAGCGAGGAGAGAACACATGGCAGTTTCACTAATGGTGCACGCCATTGAGCCACTATCTAGCATGGCACCTAAAGTCACTTTGCCCCCAACCCTCACTGGAGTGTAAAATAAACTGTCGCTCCCACCCACAATGTGAGTATTTTGATACACAGTGTTCACTGGATGAACGTCAGAATTAACAGAAAAGTCAAAAACATTAGTGTCAGGAATGTGGGAGAATTCTTTCTGACCTGTATTGTCTCCCTCCGAATACAGGCCGGCTAGTTTCCCAACTTTTCATTGGACTGGGGTGGGACTTTGTTTGGGCAGTCTTGTTTGGAGTGACCTGGGGCTAAGCATTTGAAGCAGAGACGCTCAGACATGCAGTGAGAAAGAGTGGAGTGGGTAGCACCTCCACAGACTTTACATGGCGGCAGACTGAACTGGCTAGGACGATTCTGACGACGGTCTGTGTTTTGCCCCACCCTGGAGAGAACCTGCTCAAGCATGCTCATCATGCGGCTGAGAACGCCTTCTTCCGGCTGCCGTGGCTGTGGTGGTGAGATACGTTGTGGACGTTGGATACATTGCTGGACAGGGGCTGAGGCTGTGAGAGAGTCAGATGTCTGAGACAGAGACATGCCATGGGGACATGAAGGGCAGAATGACTGGGGTGGCAACACAGTCTGGGGAGAATCAGAGAGACTACAGGCAGAAGGCTCATCGCCACATACAACAGCAGGGTGGCTTTTCAGCTGTGGGACATTGTAAGACTGTGTGGAGGCCCTCAACTCTCTCTGATATTCATCTATTCTTAGCTGGATGTCTCTGGATGTCCACTCACTAACAGGCCTACATTTCAAGATGGAGGATAGATGTGGATCTGGACAGTGCTTTGCAAACATTTGTGCCACCTCTCCACTAACATTCTCCATTCTCCTACCCTGACGTCGCAATCCCTCATCAGCTGTGTCTGCAGCTTTATTCAGTCTGATCCAGTAATCAACTGGGTTTTCTTTAGGCTTAGGCAGTGTGGTATAAAAGTCCTGCAGGGGGAGTGATGAAGAAGACTGACTGAAGTATCGGAGTAAAATGTCATATATAAGTTCTGGATTCTGCTTTACATCTAGTGTGTCATCGCTCCTTAGAGCCACTGTTACTACATCTCTGGCCTTGCCTAGCAATCTGCCTTGTATCTCCTCTGCTTGTTCAGATTTCGTGTAAGACTGCTTTCTCATGTGAGCCTTGGTCATGTCTATCCACTCTTGAACTGAATACTTGTCAGAACTGTTTCCTCTAAACACCACTGGGTCACGTTCAGTTTTTACATGTACTATCACTGGAGTCGTGTTCTGTTGTGCAGAGCTTTGCGTCAAATCAGTCTCAGTCTTGTCAGTCGCAGGTGTACTACAAGCATTTATATCTGTAAGTCTGGTTGACATAAGCCTGGCCACAATGGAGTCACCTATTCGCTCTCCCAACTGGCCTACCATATCAGTTAAGTGTTGCATAGCAGTGCTATCACTGTCTGAATTGGAAACTGGTGCACCACCCCTCAAAAACTGCTCACTAGGAGACCAACCCGGGCTCAAACTGCGCCCTCTGCCCCTAACATCATTAGCCTGTTTTTGACCACATGGTGACCCACTTCCAAACCCACTTGACAAAGCATCATCACCCATGTCTCTTAACTGTATGCCCCTGCCTATGGAAAATAACTTAACTCTACTGGACTCTCCAGTATTCCCCTCAGCCATGGTAAATATGGCACTTGAAAAGTAGTATTACAGTAATTAAATTCAGTGAAAAAAATGTCTTTAGAGAAAAGGGAAAAAAAGTACTGCCATAAAACTAAATCACAAAATAGCTTTAAGTAGCTTCACTCTCAGTAGAAATCAGAGCACCGGACTCAGAAATTAAATCAAGAGCAGCCCCTAGCGGCCATGCAGAAAATCACCACGAAATTGCAATGGAAAATCCTGAGAACACGGCGATTCCAGCAGCAACCCTCGGCGATCTGCTTGAAGCCGATCTAGAAGATCCAGAAGAAGTCACGGCACCAGTGTGACGGTTGTGTTACTGCTGCTCAATGGCGGAGATAAAGATGGTCTGACTCGGGAATGATCCTCACTGTGCTTTTATTTCTGCATTCACAAAATAAAACATTCACTTCGTGAGAATGGCAATCGCGACTGCATCACATCTCCAGCAGACTAGAGCTCTGACTGCACAAGCATATTAGTTTACTTAAGCTAAGTTCAAAAATACAAAAGTGACTGAGCCTTTCATAGTAAGGAAACGTAAGAAATACGCAACAGAAAGCCATATAGCCTAGTGATCGTATAGAGTTTTGGAACACACTTGCAACAGTGAGAGTTCTTATCCTTGAACTTGTACAAATACCTTAACCTTTACATTTTGCTTTAACCACGTACCTGCATTCACAAAATAAAACATTCACTTCGTGAGAATGGCAATCGCGACTGCATCACATCTACAGAGAAACGTACAATAGAGGGAAGGTCAAACGAAAGCAATTCTCTCCATTGCGCAATAGATAACCTAACGTGTTTCCCTCCAAAAGGGTTAATATCTTGGATAAAACATAGTCCTATCACTTCTACTGCGCTAATTTCCAAAGATATCAGTTAAACTACTTTTATAGACACATAAGCATTTAAAGTGTTACTATGGCATGAGCTCTTTTATCAAAAATATGAAGTTATACGCAGAGCGCTCCAAGACCCAGCTTACCTCCAGCAGACTAGAGCTCTGACTGGAGAAGTAAGGAAAGCGCAAGAGCTCAAAAATAAACAAAAGTGAAAGTAAATTACAATTGCAGCCGCGAAGCCTCTTATTCAACTAATGTGAATGGGTACAACCCGAAAACCTTTATACAATATCCTGGGTATATAGAATTTGTGAAAGAATTCACATCAACTAAATAGGGTCTTTATTTTAACTCCGTTACACCCACCCCCACTGAATTCTGGACAAAATTACCAAAACTTGCACAATACACTAAGAACACACCTGATATTAATGGACAACACGCAGGTGTGCCGACTATAATAAGTATCCCATAAGGATGCAGTGAACAAAGAGTGGTCTAACTCCCCAGTCAACTACCGGCTGCAGAATGCCTTACACATTCCACACTTGTCCATAACTATCAAAACAGACATCAGCGCAAAAATATTCAGCAAATACTATGACCAGTCAAGGCCCATCAACAAATAGACAAAAAAACTTATAAATGAAGGGCTTGAACAGATCTGCAGACAGCCTGGACAGTCTGCTGCAACTGCTTGGTAATATCTTGTCTTGATATAGTATAAAGAAGTCTGTTTACTGGCCTAACAGTACGGCCAACACGGGTAGTGCAGCTAGGTGCAGTCACGGAAACGTCAGTGTGTGTAGCAGTGGGTACAGTGTCACCTAAACAGCTAAAAGTACTGACAGAACTAGTATCATGCTGACTAACAGTCAAAGCATCTTTGTCCACAGTCTGATCAGCATGTATAGTGTGAGACAGTCCAGAGCTTAAATGGGAGATTTTCTCAGTCAACATGTCATCGGTCAAGTCAGTATGAGGCTCACTAACAATCTCTCCATTAGAATCAAGCTGCAGGCTTGATGTCTCCAAGTGATTGACCCAGTCTCTGGTCCGCTCTGCAGCAACGTGCAACACAGATAAGGCATCAACATCAGACCCCAGACAAACTGCACTAGGGTTGGACAGACGATCAACATTCACAGGAGGAGTGGTGTGCACAAGACTCTGTCTATCCTCCACAACACGCTGGGGCTCATCTAGCAGTATAGACAACTGACCACCCACACTGCCAGACGTATCTTGACCCGAGGCCCTGGGAGCAACATCAGAAACAGCAGATGGAACGGAGGACATTGAAAAGCTAGACTGAAAAGACTGTGGCGCACCTTGTACAGGGAGGAAATTCACAAGCATGAGCAAATTACGATGAACCACTCGCTCACACCCTGTGACAGTGTCTTGTATCTTGTATGTGTGTGTGTTGTCATTCTTATCAGTAACTGTATAAACAGTTGATTCCCATCTATCTGCAACTTTTTTCTTGCCTCTTTCTTTCTTGTTAGCCACAAGCACTCGATCCCCTATCTCAATTGTTGCTCCTTTAACACGTCTGTTATAAAGTCTTGTCTGTCTTCCCTGCTCTTTAGTTGCATGCTCCTGAGCAATCAGCATAGCCTCTTTCAAGTCATCAGACAGCTTCGCCACATATCTGTCAAAACTGGTCACGTCAGGGTCAGTCAAGACATTCCCAAACAGGACGTCTACTGGGAGTCGTGGCACCCTACCAAACATCAAGTAAAATGGTGCATAACCTGTTGTTTCATGGGAGGTGCAGTTGTACATAAATGTAAGAGTGTGTAAACGTCTAGGCCAGTCTAATTTTGCCTCAGGTGGAAGAGCTCTGATCATATTGCCAAGCGTACGATTAAATCGTTCAACGCTACCATTCCCCATGGGATGGTACGAGGTAGTGTGAGATTTGCGCACCCCTGATAACTTCAGTAGCTCAGCAATCAGTGCACTCTCGAAGCTCGGCCCCTGGTCACTGTGCACTCTCTCAGGGAACCCATAGATGCAGAAATATTTCTCCCAGAGGACTTTAGCAACTTGTTTGGCTGATTGATCTCTGCAGGCAAAGGCCTGAGCCAGTCTAGTGAAATGATCAGTTATTACCAAAACATCTACAGACTTGTTGTTTGAGTCCTCTGCTGACCAGAAGTCGATACACACGAGTTGCAGTGGCCGTGTAGTGACGATACTCTCTAAGGGAGCTCTTCCATCAGGTTCAAGCACTTTGCTCACAATACAACGCTGGCAATGGCGGACATATTCTCTCACATCTCTTTCCATGTGCAGCCAAAAAAATCTCTGTCTGGCAATGCTCAAGGTCCTGGACTGGCCTTGATGGCCCTGCACTGTCATGTACCCCCTTCAACACTTCAGCTTTTAAGCAGTCAGGTACTACGTACTGATGGCGTCTTGTCTTTGAAATCTGATCATGTGAAACTCTGTATAAAATGTCATTACTTAAAGTAAACTTTTCCCAGTGTTTAAGCAGTCTTAATACTTCACATGACTCTTGAGCTCTTTCTCGCCTGGATGGTCTCCGAGACCGCCCCACATAGAAGTGAATACGAGACAAAATCCTGTCTTGCTGCTGTGCATCTCGGAGGTCACCTACAGAATGAGCGGGAAGGCTAGGCAGCTCTTCGGGGACAAATTGGGGTAAGTGACTAACCAGGGCCGCAGCTCGGGTCCTAGCTCCACTGGCCCACTCTGTGTGTGACTGGAGGACAGCTGAGACGTCCTGCATAGACAAAGACTGGGGAAATGTGTGGAATGACTGGGCATGACTAGCTATCACAGTCGAATCTTCTTCACCAC
>JAODXP020000019.1:37221111-37285763 GCA_027497455.2 Sardinella longiceps | reverse complement strand
ATCATTACATGCTATTAGAATTTGTTAATCACTTGCGGTTTATCTCTGAAGAGCCATTGTTTGAGGCTATGTTTTGCATTCATTCCTATGGACGCAAGTTACGTTTTTGGTTAGTTTGTCAGGCCTGACAACAGTAACTAAGGGGGCGGGGCTTAGCGAAGGGTCAATTGCAGTCATGTCATTTTTGTAAATCTTGAATGCATTTGATGTGGCTTTGACATTTTTTTGTGCTTGCTCTTGTCAATTACTTTTTTCCCTGTTTTGGTTTTATATCTTTATACCTTTAATGAAGGCAGGCTATAGAAAGCCCCTCCTGTGTATGTGGCCCTAAATCTCTGACATCGGAACAAGCCACTTGACTTATGTGTCTGTAATGACAGCAAGCCACTCACGACCCTGAAAAGAAATATAAATAATTATTCGGAGTGAATCAACACGTAGCCTTGCTGTTTTGTAGAGCTAAGCGTTATTGATTGCCCCATTCTGTTAGTGTTAGCCGCAGTTTTGCCGACGCATTGTACGAAATTCGGTCATTGTGGTGGCCACCAATAGTGCTTAGCACTATAAAACAGCAGGGCTACGTATTGATTCACTCCGGATAATTTCTTTAAGGCTGGGAATCGTCCTGTGGGCCTACATGAGCACCAACCTCAAGCGCAACATCTGCATTTCTTGCACTATTACTCAGGTGTAGTGGGTTCTGTAAAATAGGATGATATGCTGCTCCAGTGTTGCCAGACTGGAAATGTCCAAGTATCGTACCAAAACCTCAAAATTATCGTTTTTTGACAAAAATTATCGTACACGAACCAAAAGCATAAAATATGTCTATTTTCCAACAATTTTATTTTCCAAATAATAATACAGCCAATTTCCAAAATAATATAGCCACTTTTAAACAAGCTGTGCACAGTCACACTAACTGGAGAAAGTCTTGCTACTTGGGGCCGAACAGAAAAAAAGAATGCTTTAGTGTTATTTCCTTGGTCAGGTTTTAGCCATCCTCCAAAATTGGGGTCTTTTTCCCATTCTGTCCGATAAGTTTGTGGCCTGTGCTTACTTTTTCGCTGTTCCTCAGACTCGGCTTTCCGCTTCGCCCCTCCACTGTCCTCTCTTTCCCTTTGCGAACTCATTTTTTGATGTTTAGCACTCTCTTCTACTTCGTTTAGTTTAACTGAAAGTGAAACTGTAGTGTAGTGGTGATGGGCGAGTGATGCCGTGCAGTGCCTCTGTGTGTCTATGCGCTTGTTTGCGTGCGTGCATACAGGCAAGCGGGCATGCAAAATGATTCTCGGGGTCAGAGACAGAAGCGGTAGGATGTGTGTTTGGACGAACGACTGAAAATTCTGAAATTATCGTACATTACCCATTTTATTTCATTATTGATTGTACATCGTACAGAGGTCAAAATTATGGTACAAATACGATAATTATCGTACATCTGGCAACACTGTGCTGCTCTGAATGCCTTTCATATATAACTCGGCACCGTTTTTTCTACAGCCAAGTTTCTGGACTGAAATGAGTTTGATGATGTTTATAAACATAAAATGTTCATTCTGTCTATATGTTCTGTCTATTCTGTCTGTCTGTATGTTTTTGAACACAGCCTACTCTGATGTATTAACACTGTTTGAAGATTGTTTGATTTTAAGAGTTTGAGGGCTATGAGAGTATGGATAGGAAAACCAGAAGGGAAAATCCTAACTGCACAAGTGAACAATTAATTACTGGTATGAACAAAACAGTGCAGTGAGTATAAAATTAAATTACCTTTCACGTGGCTTTGCCTTTGCCACTTGGATGCAACTGCCATCAATGGTCTGTGGAGAGAAAGAGTAATGTTAAGGACATTGTGTTTATGTATGCAAATTGTGTTTATGTATGCATATGAAATGTTATAAACCAATAAAATTTGATGATTTCTTATCCACACAAGTTCGGAAATGTACATGCATTTAAAAAAACAAAAAGAACAAAAATTAGCAAATGTGACCTTGCACGTCAAAATCAGTTGCTTGGCGCAAGCTTAGTTTCTGAGAAAATTCTAAAAATGGAATGCTTGCACCAAAAAAGTTGAATTTCACATTTTAGCATAATTTGACAGTATAAAGCCTACACTTTCAGATTCTAATTCAATTGTGCCGAAATTCAAACCTTAAATGGGTTAAAAACGTGTTTGTTGAGAGGCATGTATTCATTTAGCATTGTACTAACTTAGCTGTCATATTAAAGATTTCTAATACTAGTAGACTACCACCAGCAAGGCAGGTGCATTCGTCATTGATTAGAAGGAAAAATATTAATATGAATGTCAAGGGCCTTTCCAATATTTCGAAACAACATTTTTAACTTGCAAGCTGTTTGGACCCATAAAAATCCTCTAGATGGAGCTAACGTCGAGTTGCTGACTGAGCTTGAAGATAGCTAGTCGAAGACGGGGATAAAGTAGCCTATCTTTGGCTCAGCTAGTCAGTAAAAAGTTGTTGAGTGTTTAATACTGCTAAAATCGGTACAAGCCAAATATTAACTGTCTGCTGATTGTTCTACTTCAAGGATATCACTCAGACAGGAGACATGGCAACCATAAATCCCTTACTGACATCTGCATCTACACATATCTTAAAGTTAGCATAGCCTCGCTGCATAGCCTACTCAAAATACCAAAACACTGACTCTTACCTTGTGTTACAGTTATATCCATGTTATATCCTTTTTCATGTAAAGTTCACAATTAGATGTATTCCTGTCATGACTGCATGTTAGATCAGTCGATATCAGTTAACTTTTAAGTTAGACTGGTAGTAGGCAGCAGAATGAATTGGCTGATCACAAGCTAGCCTAATAGAACCCCTTGTCACATTGCTAATGAACTTCATCGTGGTTTTTCTTAGCATTCTTTTTTTCTGACATGTAACATTGTAACACTTTGAACGCCCATATCTCCGTCATTTGTTGGTCAATATGATCGATATTGACCAACCATTAAATGTGCCAAGCGACTGATTTTGACGTGCAGGGTCACAAATAGGGGTCTCTGCAAACAAATCAATCAAAAACTGGTGTTATGGGTTGTTTACAGGTTCAGCCTCCCTAGACACACTGTATAAACAGTGTTTTGTTATAAATGGCATATGCCATTGTAGCCGGTGGCGGTCCGCACCGCACACGGGTCTCGAACCCGCCACCCCGCAAGCTACAAACTCCCGGCGTGGGAGTGGAGCGCTTAACCAACTGAGCTAAAAGTCCAAGCTTCCAACTCCGCGTGTTAGAAGCGCCCATGGAATTGGGTGATGAGGATTTACACGTACTACCGCCGAGTCAGCTGGCCTCCGTTACACTCACCCTCCAAATCCTCACTCCCATCCGGGTTACGGCACCAATGTAGCCGGTGGTGGTCCGCACCGCACACGGGTCTCGAACCTGCCACCCCGCAAGCTACAAACTCCCGGCGTGGGAGTGGAGCGCTCTAACCAACTGAGCTAAAAGCCCGAGCTTCCAACT
This sequence comes from Sardinella longiceps, assembly GCA_027497455.2. Classification (NCBI taxonomy): domain Eukaryota; kingdom Metazoa; phylum Chordata; class Actinopteri; order Clupeiformes; family Clupeidae; genus Sardinella; species Sardinella longiceps. The sequence continues at coordinate 37,282,259 of JAODXP020000019.1, read as the reverse complement.
CAGCGTGTTAGAAGCGCCCATGGAATTGGGTGATGAGGATTTACACGTACAGGTACTACCGCCGAGCTAGCTGGCCTCCATTACACCATTTCCAAATCTAGATCTGACTTATAGAACTCTTGGAAAATGCAGAATCTTAGTCATATCTGATATGTATAGTACCTCTTCATCCATGTAAGCGAGAGCTTGCTTTGCATCCTCTGGATTCTCAAAGGTCACAAAGGCAACACCAGTGGATTTCTTACTCATCATTACTGAAAATAAAATAATATAAAGTTTACAACAATTAAATTCTCAAAAGCATCTGACAAGGTTTCAAAAAATAATACCTCTTACATTTCAATGAAGGACTATGTGGCATAATCACACTGGTTACTTGTACCTTCTGTAAGTTTGCCAAACTTGCTGAATGCTTCTCTTAAAGTTTGTTCAGTAGTTTGGGAATTGAGTCCGCTGATGCAGAGCCTCCCTGTTTTGTTACTAGAGGCCATGTTGTCTGATTTTCTGTAAAATAAATGAACAAAGGTTAAAGTGTCACCTGAAGCCTTCAACATTGAGGCTTTGATGGTGCATGTAAGTATTCAGGCGTACGCCGTACCAGCATCACTGTTGGGGGGAAAAAGTTTGCTTTGAGATATAAAGAGGTGGGGTTAAAGTAGGATTAAACTAAAATATATACCTTTTCTTCTCATTACACCCATATATAAATTGGATTGAAGTGATGAGGATTGGTAAATTACATGTTGTGAGTGAAATGTGCATCCTTGCACTGCCATCACTGCCTACTAGCTGATGACAGAATTTGCCCATAGCCAAGTAGTGTTCTAAAAGTGCTATGCAAATATAACACCCCCATCCATGCTCACCTCCACGAGATGGAAGAAAAGTTCAGGCTCAGGATTTTTTTTTCACTATCAGCCCTGTATCCACTTTTAAATTGTAAAATATATTGTTTTGCCATCACTTTAGTTACGCAAAGGGATCAGAGTCAAGACCGAGTCTTTTAGAAAGAAAGTCCAAGTCGAGACCAAGTCCTTTAGGAGTTGAGACTGACTCAAGACCAAGACCAAAAACATGTCCAGAGGCGGCTATCATAAGACAACAAGGGAACCTCAGTTTCCCCTAAAATTTCTCCAAAAAAAACGTATAAACTATTAATAAAACATGCTAAACGTGTGTCAGTCACTTCTATTGTCTATTAATATCAACACCGTTTCAAACTGTTTCGATTTCGTTGTTCAGAAATGTAATTTCGGGTCTCTAAACTCACGAAAGTTTTGCCATTAGAATCCCATTGACAACCTGCTGTCCAGCTCCATAGAGGGCCATTGACAACGCTACCCCGGCCATGGACAACGCTACCCCGCGTTTATTGGCTAATTCGGCAAAAATACGCAAAATACGGCATTTCCAGGGAAGCTCTGTTTCACTGGGGGTCAATGGGAGAGGGCGGGCTCGGACAACTCGCTTCCGTTTCATGATTTGACAAGATACTTGGACCTCTTTGATTGGCATTCTGTCTCTCTCACACTGTTCCTGTTTGGAAGGCTACCGGCTAATAGACAAGCTAAGCAATGTTGAGCCTGTACCAACAACAAATTTACTCTCTTTGTCTGTGTTATCGTTATTAATAATACTTTGCCCATGTCCATGACTTTATTCTCTATTATTTAGTTCATTGATTGATGTACAAACAAACTCACAAGTGACTTTTGATTTTCATCAGTGATTCTTGCCTCTGTCACTACTTAATAGAGCTAACCTCTTGAAAAAGAGAACCCTATAATATGGCTCCAATAATAAAGCATGTTTATAGGAGTTATTAGGGAATTATTTCTGGTAATTCATTGCAAAATGACTTGGGAGGGTTTTGCATCTGAATAATTTAAATAGTTTAAGCCACTATATAGTGTAGCCTATGTTGTCATTCAAATGCAATTAAATTACTACAATTAAATTATGCATATTTCAATAGAAAAAATAAACCTGACAAATGTGACAGCCCATGACATTAAAAACAGAATTAAATAGTTTAAATGAAAAAAAAAAAAAAAAAGAAAAAATACCGATCGCGCAATCTGAGCTTCCCCTATCTGAAAAACCAGCAGCCGCCACTGAACATGTCAGTTTTTGTATTCATGATTTAATATCCAAGTTCATAATCTTCAGATACACATAGAGACTAGCTAGATTGGGAATTGTTCATAAGAGCAGTCTTAACGTCTTAACTATCCTGTAAAAAAAAATCCCTACCATGCGTATCATCTTCTGCCTCTGTCATGAACATGTAAACAGGGTGCTTGCGCAAGTCTTGAAAGTCTTAAAAAGTATGGAATTTTGAAAAGCCTTTTTCCAGACCTTGAAAAGTCTTGGATTTTGTGTCAAAGTCTTAATAAAGTATGGAAAAAAGTATGCTAAAAGACACAGAATATTTTGAAATAAGAAATAGTATAAGGGTGTAAAAAAATATTATTAACCAGTCACGTACCGTACAGGAAACGTATCGTACCTACTAGCCTACTGGAACAATATTCAATCGACTCATAGATGCTGTTTACTAGTTGCTTTGATAAAAGGTTTAATTCATTAATTCAAAGTAGGCTAGCCTATTGTGGAAACAGTTCTGTATGCATGATGCATTCCAAAAACAGTGGAAGTCATAGCCATTGTGGTAAAAATAGCTCTTATGTATGTTACCAATAATGGAGACGGTCCGAAGACAGAGCGAAGCATAAGAACAAATTTATTACTCAGATCTGAGGAGCAAGACACAGAGCTGTGCACACTGCAGAAGTCACTGAGCTCACTCCAGAACCACACATTCTGTGGCCTTTTAAACATGATGGTTACAAAACCTGTGTTGACCCTTGTGATCTAGCCACATCACAATATACTTTGGATTGTAAACAACAAAAACAATGGCTCGACACTTTTACATTGCAAACTGCTGGAATGTCAATCATGGCCCTCAGCGTGTGATGTTTCAAAGGACATCTGTATGCTGGGTGACATGACAGAATTCCTGGCCTATTGATTATTCACTCAGAATTATGTCTATTGGACTCTCCACCTTAGTTACCTAGTCAAATTCACATTACATTCATTTATTCTTACCCATTCATTTGGTGTTCAGGTTAAAATATAATCATCATTCTGAAATTATTTCTACACCATACCTATTTGTAGATCTACAATGAGGTAGCAATAACATCACTGTACCAAGCACAGCTGTTTTTGTAGTCTCCAATGTAGGCTGAAGTGGTAATTTCAGAGATTCCATGACTAACATGTTGGTCAAGGAATAGCCTACCCTGTGCTAATTAGGCTACTGATTTAGAAACGCAAGGTAGGCTACTGAAGCCCATTTCCTCAGTGAAATAATTTATAATGAATATCAGTGAATTTTAACAAATTGCAAAGACAGACGTCAAACTATACAAAGATTATGGCCTAGCTCCTGACTGTCCAACAGCATGTTTTGGGAATCCTTGGGGGTAGGAGACAGATGTGAATTGCCCCATTTGAGACCAACAAAGCCAACTATTTAGTATCAGGGCCTTTACAGTGCAAAATAAGGGTCCGACATACCCTAGCATCCAAATTCTTACTGGAGGAAATGAGTTGTGATTTGCATAATTTTTTGATTAATCAGATAATTTTTTTTTATTGTTTGACAGCACTACAAGGTCTCACTGACTTCCTACTACAATGTTTACACCCAGACAGGGCTACTCTTGTTAGTGATCTAATGCAGCATTCAAATAATGTGCAATGCAGTAGGTAATCCATTTAATTAATTGCTAGCTATCTAGCAGCTTGTTAAAATGTACCAGATTGCAGGAAATGGCAACTCATTTTTTGAAAATTTCTTTGAAAACCCCCCTACTATTTCTCTATACAAATGTGCACCCTATACTCTTCATTGATGTTCTGCCTTCACTGTTGTTGTGTCATGTGTTGTTCACAGTATAAGATGCCGAATTTGATTCTATGTGCTGAATTTTCGTGATCTTTTTTTAAATTATTATTTTAATTGGGGGGGGCAGGAGGTAGTTGCGCCCCTGAGTCAAGGTCTTGGGGAACAAAATATCAGTTTTGAAAAAGTCTGGAAAAAGTCTGGAATTTTGATTTGGAAAAAGAGCAAGCACCCTGTGTTAAGCCCACCCTGACTTTGAATCATAGTTAGACATACGGTCTCACCAGCCAGCCACTGAAGTGAAGTCACACTGCCCGACTGACAAACGGTGATGAGCACAAAAGATACACTGGACTTGAGGACACGGTCTAAAATTCCGAGTCCTTCTCCTACCACAGTGGTTCGAGTTAGGACTGATTAATGATTCCTAAACTAATCAGAGAAAGCAAAAATCTGTGCTGCACTGATACTTAACAAGTTGCATTCTGAGCTTGCTTAGGACGGTGGTAGCGCAGTGGTTAAGGAGCTTGACTAGTAAACCAATAGTCTGTAAATTGTGGGTTTGAATCCCGACTGCCACTGTTGGCATTAAGCAAGGCAATTGACCACAAGTTGCTCTAGAGGAGACTGGCCCTGAAAAAATTGATAACTGTACATCACTTTGGATAAAAGTTTCAGCCAAATGCAGAAATAAAATAAATAAAGAAATAAAATTACCTCTGGCTGGCAGTTGTACAATTCGTCTTTCCAGAAATCCACTGTGTATAGTACCTATAAATAAACCAACAAAAACTATCTCTGCGTTCAGCTGCAGTGTGTCGCGAGCTCTACTTGATTTGGCATGACACATCAAGGAGAGCTATCAACACACTTATCCACCAACACACAATTGGTGGCTAACTAAATACTTTTTGCCCCCCTTTATCTGTTCCGATATAAGATCATAGTAGTGTAACATCATCTCAACTCACCAGAGTGTCAGCTTCAGAGGTGTGTAGGCTACAGGCTGTGTCTTCCACTGCAACTTTTCTCTGGCTGGTTCCACTATTTATAGGCTGGGCTAAAATACGAAAGTGAAAGATAAATACTTAAACGTGGGGTATGTGATCGGAAAAAAACGTTTGTGAACACTAGGCATTTGAAAATAAACAGATTTCCCCTGAAGCCACACCGCCAGAGTATAGGAACGAATGGGGAGGGGGAGGGACAAATGGCAGTGGGGTTTGACTGGTTCCTTAAAATGATTTGATGTTGTTTTTCCTGCCCTACTCATTCCACATGTGACCTAACACATTTTATTATTTAATTCATTGTTTGCATTCAAGGTGTGAATGTCATTTTAAGCAATATAGTAAAAAAGTGTGCCAGGAAAGCATCCTTTAAGATAAGATGGTACCACAATGAGGAAGGACTTCAATTTATTTCAGTTTATTGAAGGAATTAAATTGAATTTGCAAAGAGCCAAATACGATACAAATGCAGGCAGTTCATTTTTAGGAAGAAACCTTTGGTAGATCCATGACTCATGGTTCTGTCTCAATCCAACTACCAAGGATCCAAACCTATCAGTCTTATGATGGTAGATCATGTGGTAAATATACACAAATGTATATGTTTATATGTAAACATATATTAATAAATATATCTAACTAACTGAACTTGTATGTAACACTATAATAGAGATTGAACTGTAATATTAGAGGATCACAGAGACAAAGAGGGCCAGAGCTGTGCTTGTGTGTGTTAGAGAGAGAGAGAGAGAGAGAGAGAGTAGCAGATTACAGTTACTGATAAAAGGAAGGGGGATTCCACCAATAGGCACGCACTCCCTCCACACATTGCATTTGTCACGCAGAAAAACTATTTATTCTATCATGTCCAGTATTTTTATATATGGAATGGTGATTAGATATAAGATTAGTTATTTTTGGAACTACTTCCAAAGTAGCCAGTTATGCGAAAATAATGGCCACCCACCCATCACCCAATCATAGCAGAGAATAGCGTTCTGGAGGGAGATAAGGTAATACATTGACCCTTGATAAGACTGATCCAGCTGCCTTGTGGAAGCAATAAAAACAACATAAAACAACAAACTGTCAGTTCCTTTATTATCCCCTTGGGGTTTTTTTTGCCAGTGAATGTGGCATGGGAAACACACAAGACAAGTTGTTATCTGCCTCTGTTTCCTTGAAATGATACACATTATAACAATAGACAGACACTCACATACACTAACACATTGAAGCATAACATATACCCCCCACATACACACATTCTACTTATGGCATCAATGCATAAAAATATATTTTTTTAAATAAATCAATGATAATGATAATAAAAATCAATTATTATTGTTTTTTTAATTACCATTACCGTTATTATTGATTCCACATTGAATCATGTCAGTTTACCTCCAGCTTTGCATTTCAATCATAGTGGAATGACCTTCCAGATACTACCAGTGCAACAGACCCTCTCTGCACCTTCAAGTAATTATTGAAGACCCAGATCTTGTAAGAGAATATCTCTTGCCCTAGAACATCCAATACCTGTAATGTACTTTGCCCTTACACAGGCTTCCTACAGGTTTCTTCAAGACAAATCTCAAATCTTTTTAAGGCCACCACCATCTATATAAACTTAATACCAGCCCTGCAAACTGGTCAGGGATGAAAAAGGTAAGTGAGTGGGTGAGAAAATGGCAGTTTATGCGGTACACACCAACCAGAGCATAAACTTTGCCTTTACATCACAAATATCACATTTTTGCTATGTAACTTCATGGTTCATTTTTGTTCATCTTATTCTGCCCCGACCCTTTTACTTTTTTTTCTTCTGCAATCTTTAAACTTATGTTAGCCATGTGCCTTCATTCAAATCCATTCTATTATCATGAAATACCACAATCACAAATCTTGGAAATGGTTGTTAATTTGTTGAGATACTCTACAAACCTGTTTGACTGATAGAGGGCACAACTTCATAGTAAGACCACTTATTATAGGGTGACCAGACGTAGTCTTTTCCCTGACATGTAGGCCTACTCTTTTTGAGGCCTGAAAAAATATTGGGGGATTTTCAAAATTGTCAGAGTTTTTGTTCTCAAACATGCTATCAATTCTGTTTTTCTGTGTTGTTCAGTATAATTCTGCACTGGTGTGTGTCTGTGAGAAGGGGGGCGTGGTGTACGCATGGGTGTACATACGGTCCGACTGGAGCTACCGTTGAAAATATTTTCTGTGTGCCAATCACAGTCTTCACCTCAGTAACACCATATTTATACAAAAGAGCGCGTAGGCCTACCCGGAATCTCTGCAGCTATGGCGAGACGCATACTGATAAACTAAAGAAGAAATTTCCATACTCTCGTCTAAGTCGCAATCCATATGAAGCAACTTGCAGAGCAGGCACTTACGTTACAGTTGTGTGTTGATTCAATGAACTGTGCACACAGTAGCCTATAATTTCTAGAACATGTCCTGCAAAAATTTCTATTCCCATTTAATCGGTAATTGACAACTGGAGGAAAAATAGAATCATATGAAAAATACGCCCAATGTGAGGAGGACTGAAAAGTCAAACGCCAGTGTAGCCTCCAGTTTTTTAAAAAAACCACAGACAGACCACAGACAGTAAGAGCAAAAACTCATCACAGACCACCATCATGAACAGAGGGGTCCCCCAGGGGTGCGTGTTGAGTCCGCTGCTCTTCACCCTGATGACCCATGACTGTTGTGCCAGATACAACTCAAACCACATCATCAAGTTTGCTGATGACACAACAGTGGTTGGCCTCATCAGCAACGATGACGACTCATCCTACAGAGAAGAAGTACACCATCTCATCACCTGGTATGACACCAACAACCTTCATCTCAACGTCAACAAAACAAAGGAAATAACAGTGGACTTCAGAAAGAATCACAAGCCACACACACCTCTCACCATCAATGGCAGTGCTGTGGAATCAGTGAAAAGCACCAAGTTCCTGGGTGTGCATATCACTGATGACCTGACATGGACCACCAACACCACCGCCCTTGTCAAGAAAGCACAGCAACGTCTCCACTTCCTGCGCTGGATGAGGAGAGCCAGTCTCCCTCCTTCAGCACTCACCACATTCTACAGGGGTGCCATTGAGAGCACCAGCAGTCTCTCAGTGTGGTAGCTGCCATGTTGCAGACCAGAAAGCACTACAGAGGGTGGTGAGAACAGCAGAGAAGATCACAAGATCAGCTCTACCATCCATTCAAGACCTGTATCCATCCCGTTGTCAAAGAAGAGCCATCAACATCATCAAAGACTCTACCCACCCCTCACACGCACTGTTCACCCTCCTACCTTCTGGTAAGCGCTACAGCAGTATGCGCAGCAGAACAACCAGACTCAGCAACAGCTTCTTCCCACAAGCCATCAGACTGCTGAACTCACTCCAGAGAACAAGACTGTAACCCCACCCCCCCACACACACACACACACACAACCAAGACCTAGTACCCCATGACACCTCTGAACACTCTCCTACACAAATGTTTACAGACTCCATCTCCATGCTGCTACTTGCACCATGCACTTTGCCTCACTTGCACCTTGTTAACTCAGGTTTTGCACTCCAGTAACATACCTCAAGACTTCTGAAACACTGACAGTCCAGATTGTATGCTCACATTGTCAGTTATGTTGTCTGTTATTATGTTACTGTTATTATTATTTCCATGCCTGATATCTTGATATCTTGCACTTTATGTCTTGTGAGTTGTGATGTCCTATATACATCTCAGTTGTTTAACTGCACATTTGGAGCTTTGAGAAATGCAATTTCAGTCTGCGTGCAATGTACTGTTGCAGTGCTTGATTGACAATAAAGTTCGCTTTGACTTTGACTGACTAATAGGTTAAAGTATAGTTTTAGAAGGTTGACGAATTACAGTAGAATTGTGTCATAAAGATTTTGACAAAAGATTTTGTTCTAACAATTGGTGACCTTCCGACGTTCGGGGGAGGAAAGGGGCTTCTGGGCTCCGGCCTAGGGGACATCCATCCAGTCCAGTGGACAGACAAATAGCCCGGGCGACTCATAATCAGGTAAGGAGAAACCTATTTCATTGAATTCTCCATAGTTAGAACTGTTCAGATAGTATAGAATTTTTGTCTGTCTGCCGGGACCGGAGGAAGACTAAATGACGGCGCAAGTGGTGGCAACACAAGGTTTTAGAGAACTGTAGTAAGAGAGGCGGTTGCCTTCTACAGTATAATAGGAGCTAAAGAAAAAACTGCAGTCAGAGAAGAGGTTTCCTTCTGCAGTCAATTAGCGATACAAAAAGGGGTCTTCTGCAGTCAGAGAGGGTGTAGTTGTCTGCAGCCAATTAGTGAAAAAGGGGGTTTCTTGCAGTCAGAGAAGGGGTTACCTTCTGCAATCAAAATTGAGACAAAGGGATATCTGCAGTCAGAGAAGAGGTTACCTTCTGCAATCAATTAGTAATACAAAAAAGGGGTTTCTGCAGTCAGAAAGGGTGTGGTGTTTCTGCTGCCAATTAGTGAAAAAGGGGGTCTCTTGCAGTAAGAGAAGGGGTTACCTTCTGCAATCAAAATTGAGACAAAAGGGATATCTGCAGTCAGAGAAGAGGTTACCTTCTGCAATCAATTAGTAATACAAAAAAGGGGTTTCTGCAGTCAGAAAGGGTGTGGTGTTTCTGCTGCCAATTAGTGAAAAAAGGGGGTCTCTTGCAGTAAGAGAAGGGGTTACCTTCTGCAATCAAAATTGAGACAAAGGGATATCTGCAGTGAGAGAAGGGGGTGCCTTCTGCAGTATAATAGGCGAAAACCGGTATGTACAGAGGGTAAATAGTGCACAAGGGTTTATATATATTTTTTTAAAAAAAAAAAAAAAAAAAACACTAACACTGCAAAACTAGGCTTAGCTGTTATTTGTGTATGTTAATTGTCATAGACTACAAAAGGGGATAGATCATGTGGCTGTGAGCCTAGACCAGTTTGCTTGGGTCTTGGCTGATGCGGGGAGCAGATTAAGGTTCTTTGACACCTGGCCCCCGACTCAATCACATGCAGGGGTGAAAGTAGTTTGAATGTCTTACCTGTACTACAAAAAAAATCAATAGCCTATTTTAGTGCGCCCTTGTGTTATGTATGGCTCAAACAAAAAGGTAAGCAGGCCTATGGCATTGGGCTAATTTCACACACATTCCGACATTCCATGGTAGCAAACTGATCATACTGTCATACTAATTATCCCTTTTTCTGACTTGAAAAAATGGGTAATAACATTTAAAACATATGATGAAATTCACTTTTTATCAAATAATGCACATGGGAAGCCCACAAACTGGGAAATCCCAAATAGATATAAGCTTTTAGAATATTCATGCACAAAAATGTAAAACCACTTTTATCTATTTAGGACTTCCCAAATTGTGGACTTCAAATATGCATTATTTGAAAGAAAGTGAATTCAGATATGATTTAAATGTTATTATCATTTTTTTCAAGTCAGAAAAAGGGATAAATTCAATGCATTAGAGTGTTCCGTTTACTATCATGGGATGGTTTGTTTATTAAACAGCCCTAGGAACTCTGCCAGGGCCGTGCAGAGACCTTTGGAGGGGCTGGGACTCAAATTTTAAAAAAGAGCACATTGAGCAAAATTTACAAACAACATGCCAACTCTAATTACAAGTATTTTTAATTACAAGAGGGATGGAGAATGCTGTATTTTCAAAAATAAAACTCTTTAGCCTCCTATCTTAATATATCCAACAATAATGCTTGTCTTTATACAGAGGCTAGGGGCGTCAGGTCAGCAATTTTGTAAGCATTTTCATGCAATGTCCTTCATTCTGGTGCATTTTACCAGGTTGCTATAGCAATTAAATTAGTTTGCAAAGTACTAATGCCACATTACAATAGTACTGAAAATGGCAGGCCCACATGTCACCTGTGGGACTCAAAACCTACTGTGTGTGTGTGAGCATGTGACTTGTTTTTTTTTTCTTTCTTTTTTTTATCATTTACTCAATTGTAGTCATGACTTTGAGCCTGTGTTTGAGTGTAACATCTAGGCTACTTGGTTATCCCTTTTATACAATAATCTATCTATCTATCTATATCTATCTATCTATCTATCTATCTATCTATCTATATATATATATATATATATATATATATATATATATATATATATATATATATATATGGGCAATTCCACGAAAAAGTAAACCTCACCTTAAAACTTGAAGTCTCACCTACATGGACATACAAATTCTTTCAGAAAGCTTCCAATACAAAAAAGTATTGTCTCGATGTAAATATTCAACTGAGCAAGTTTCAAAAGGATATCTGTTTGTTAAAATTTTTACCCTATTCAGCTATAATGTAAGTCTATGGAGGGGCTTATAATGGGCATAAGTGGGTGATAACACACACAAAGCTGCAATGCTATCAGTTATTTTTCATTGTTATATTACTATTTCTCTTGTTACAGGTTAAAATCCACTGTTCACAATTGTTTTGTATCGTTTTGGAGGGTTTTTCCAGACGTCACGTCCATAACGTCACGTCTCCCAATGAAAACCAACTTTTTTTACATTTACATTTGAAATTAAGTCTTTCTCTGTCTTTACTGAGGTGTCCTGTTTGGTATGAATGTAGTAATATTTACATTTCTGTAGAAATTTCACACACTTCACAGCAAAAACTACGCTCTCTCAAAAGTTTGTCCGTTTTTCGTCACGTCCATAACGCAAATTGAAAGGCTCATATTCTTATGATGCAAATCATGATATTAATTTTTTCTGTTTGCCTGTATTCAGCCATGGAGTTTGCAGAAGAATATGAAAAAAATTGTGAAATACTGCTAGGTTTGCTGAGGTTATGTGGCCTTTTGTTCATCAATAATGCACGAAAATGTCACGTCCATAACGCTGGAATTGCCCATATATATATATTACTATATGAAATTTGGGGTGTTGCAAATGAGAGATAGAAAACTCTTCTATTCAAATTACAGGTCTATATCATAATGTGTAGTGTTTTTGTTTAGTTTTATTTTTTGAGCTCTTGGTTATTAGATGGAAGTCCAGCAGCTAACTGAGCCAAGTTTATAATATCAAATAAATATATTTCCCTAGCCAAATGATCTTTACACTGAAATTGAACCACCTTATTCTCAAGCAAGTACATTACAAGTGGTACCAATGCATGCCTCTGGTTGTCTCAGGGCCGCCGTTCCCCATACGCAGAGTACGCAAGGTGCGTAGGGCCTCAACCACTTGGCAGGGCCTCGGGGGGCCTCCAATTTTGAGCTTTACTAAAAAATGTCATGATAATAGTTACATTGCAAAAATATATGAATTAGTAATGAATAGGCCCATCATTTTTTGTTAAAAATTGCGTAACTCATCATACAATTCAAGCAAATTAACAGTTTTGCCTAATATACAAAGATAGTCCTACCCACCCCTATTCCCTGAAATGGTACATCCCAAATTGCGTCTTTGAGTTTGTTGTGTCGGCTTTGATTGAAGCAGCAAGCAGCAACGTTAGAAAACTGCAAATTGCAAGATTCTGCTGTGCAAATGTTCAGTAAATGTGTCAACATCGTTGACATCTAATAATGAAGAGACAGCATGAATCTGGTGCTGAAAAGCGAAAGAAAAAGAAGCAAAAAGAAGACGCCCGTGCATCCCTGGCCGGTAAGTCCGTTTAGGCTAACGTTAATTTTTTTGCTAACTTAACGGAACTTCGAAGTCTTTGCTTTTTTTTTTGGGGGGGGGGGGGGGGGCCTCCCTGACCAGTTAAGCTTAGGGCCTCCAAAACCTTAGCAGCGGCCCTGGGTTGTCCTTTTGTACCTAGGAGCATTCAGTTGCTTAACAGGTCGAATGCAAACAGGTTGTTGTTGCCACCATAAAGTATGCACTTCTTATGTATGTATGTATGTATGTATGAGTGTGTGTGTGTGTGTGTGCGTGTGTGTGCGTGTATGTGTGTGGGTCTGCACATGTAAGAGAGTGTGAGCATGTTATTTATGGTTGTGGGTGTATGAGTGATTGTGAGTGTGTATGGACGGCTTTGTACATACAGATGTTCTATTTATTTTTTATATTTTAGATCATAGTTTATGTGTTACTGTCCATGTCTCTGTGTTGGTCTTTAATATATTTGCTCCTTATCGCAAGACAAATTCCCCCTTGGGGCAATAAAGGTTTTCATTCATTCATTTCATTCATTTCATTCATCATTCATTCATTCATTTCATTCATTCATTTCATTCATTCATTCATTCATAAATATATTTACAACTACATAGGCTACTTTCTTACAGCATACGAATGTTTGTGTCATGTTTACCCCTTCATTTTGGCATTAGTTTAGTTTTTCCATCCATATTAAAAAAAAAAGTTATTTTTCCATTTTCACACATTTTTGCAAAACCTCCATTGAGCAACTAAGGGGGTGCTAAAGAGCCGCGTGCGGCTCAAGAGCCGCAGGTTGCCGACCCCACGGCCTACAGGAAAGGCATGTGTGGATTCACTTCATTTTACAGCCCCCACATCCAATATTAGGGTGTAGTTACAAGTAGTTTTGGGGTATTTAGGTAATTCCACTGTACTTGTTCTTTACTTTTCAATAGGGTAGCCTACCTAAGTGGTGTAGCATCAGTGTGCGCGTCCTATCAATGCAGAAGGTGCGTGATAGATAGATATAGATTATCTCGCAACGGTAGCAACTATGTTGTTTGATCACTAAGTTGTTTGTTCAGCGTTAAACTAATGAAATACGGTCTACCTTATTTATATTGAGGCTCACAGACAACCGCGAATGATGAAGGGTAAAATCTCCCGCGAGTTTAGAGAAATAGTCTTGTTCCATTTGTAGTGGAATAATCAGCGCAAGCGCAAGATTTATTAGTTTCATTTTCCATGTTGTAAATAAAACGCATCTTTGTCAAACTGTTGCCTCTGACTATGCATGCTACTGTACACCACTTACTGTAAGTAGGCTACCCTATTGAAAAGTAAAGAACAAGTAAAGTACAGTGGAATTACCTAAATACCCCAAAACTACTTGTAACTACACCCTTATATTGGATGTGGGGGCTGTAAAATGAAGTGAATCAACGCATGCATTTCCTGTAGGCTTACTACGCATAGGCTATACCCATTTTGTAATTATGGCAATATTACACATAAAGTTCTATTTTGCTACGTTGTTCTTACCTGTACTTACCCAGTACTTCACGGGCTGTAAAATAAAGTGTGAACGTGTGTTATTCCAGCAAACTTGCGCTGTAAGTACTCAGTAATTTATCCCTTGATACTTTTTTGTTACACCATTCTTACCTAATACTTACTAATACTTACCCAGTACTTCAGGGGCTGTAAATTAAAGCGTTACCACTTACCCTAATGCCTGATTAATGCCCGATTCACACATGTGCGCTCATGGACAGCACAGCTCCGGACTGCGCAGTTTGTGTGAATCAGGCCTTCAGCCTTCACTTCTTAGCCAACTTGACTTGTGTTTAAAGCTTAACCTACCATTGGACTCAGGGGCGTCATACCTGGGGAAGAAATGGGACTGAGTTACCAGGGTTTCAAATGGGGGGAGAGATCTTGAATTCTGAATTGAGTCTGGGATTTTATTTTCCTAACTATCAAGTATATTCACTGAAAATAAAATCATTAAAAACAAAACATTAGTTCAATAGAGGAAATACAATGAATGCTCTGTTAGTGATACACAATTCTAAATGATTAGAATGCATAGTGAAGTATGTCTGTTTATTGTGAACAGAAAGAGTTGGGTGAGACCCAGAGGAGATTCCAGCAGAGAATCCATGAGAGAGAGAAGGAGCTGCAGGAGCTGAGGAAGGCTGTGGACACTCTCAAGGTGAGAAATGAGAAAACAAGAGCTGACTGATGGTAATAATTTTTGATAAATTACCCATGGGTGTAATTGAAATGCAGAAATTCCACCTTTAACTGGAACTGTTGTGAGCTCAGTGAGTAACTCTTTCACCTGCCATCTTTACGGCACAAAACCATGAAATCCTTTTCAGCTTCACCTCCCTCTGTGTCTCTCTCTCTCCTCCTCTTTGTGTGTCTCCTATCAGAGCTCTGCACAGACAGCAGTGGAGGACAGTGAGAGGATCTTTACTGAGATGATCCGCTCCATTGAGAGAAGACGCTCTGAGGTGACAGAGCTGATCAGAGCTCAGGAGAAGGCTGAGGTGAGTCGGGCTGAAGGACTCCTGAAGAGACTGGAGCAGGAGATTGCTGAGCTGAAGAGGAGAGATGCTGAGCTGGAGCAGCTTTCACACACAGAGGATCACATCCATTTCCTCAAGGTGACATCATTGTTGACATCACTGAATATAGAAGTGTTTTACATCTAAAAGTTATGTCAGAGATCTTTGATATCAATCTTTTTAGATAGGCTCTTCTTAGATAGGTTCATATACTTACAGAGAGCAATAACATATCTTAAAGGGGAAGTTCACTTTTTAGGGCCCTATAATGCAGACGGCGCACCATGCCTTCGCGATTCGCGCAAGCTGTCATTGCTATTTTGTGCGAGCGCATGGTTCGTTTTTCTGTCAAATAATTCACGTTGTCTAATTAGCAAGTGACTTTGCGTCCTCGGAGGTGTGTCGAAGGTGTGGCTAGGCGCAAAGCGCAACAGATGCTATTATACAGACGCAGAAAGGGATCCACCACTGACTGGCAAAAACCTGGTCATTCGTCAGTCACACATTCCTGAAATGCTATTTTATGGGCGCACAACGCAATAGGTAATGCAGTCCTCGTTCCAACTTAACAATGAAGGCCACAACAATAATTATTACAATCGGAAAATCATTATGATGTTCAGGAAGATGTGAGTAACCACAATTTATTAGCGTGCAACAGAAAGGGGGGACGGTAAATGGAAAATGGAGAAGTTTTCTTTCGCTTTCGAAATGAATATTCCGAGATATCTATCAGGACTAAATCAGCTTCCTTCGTGTCTTGTGCAGCCTGTAGACATCAATTTAATATTACCGTACCCATTACGGCTCTGACTATTACTAGACCCGACGTGTGAGCTTGCTCGCTTTTTCAATATTTTAATTTCTTTAAATGCACAAGGAGGAGATCAGCTGGTGTGATAGCAATTCACCAGGCGCTTTGCGCTCTTCGTTCTTAAAGGCAATGAGAGATTGATCTGTCATTGGTTATGTCTGTGTTACACCCATAACACACCCATGATTAATTAGGCATCCTAAGTCCAACCTTTTTGAACTTTGCGCCGGCACGAAGTTCATTTTCTGCGCTGTGAAAATAGCAAAAAGCCGCCAACACGCCCCCAAAACCATATGCACCATCCGTCAAACAACAGTTGAATTTGCGTCGTCAAAATAGGGCCCTTAGCATGTTTAGCGCCTTTTCTGGAGAAATAGAATCATCAACACCAACATTCTGACGATTGCTCCTGTCTCTGATATTTGGCTCATTTAGAATCCCCCATTTTCTTTTTCATAATGGCTTGCTTTGTGCATGTCTGATAATGTCCTTTAAACAACCTTTAACCTTTGTTTTAAAACATGTGATGCTCACCAAGTGGTTAGTTGTACCCATTGATGTTTCATTTTGAACATTCTGGAACTATTTTTCTTCAGCATAGTAATACCAACTAGAACAACAAAAAGACTAATAAAGCTAGATACGGACAGTATTTCGCTATGATGATTGTTTTGGAACATCAACGGACACCACTAAGTACTTGGGGAGCTGCATATGTTTTAAAACAAAGTTTCAAGGTTCTTTTAAGGCCATTATCGGACATGCAATGCAAGCCATTCTGAAGCAGAAAAAGGGGATTCTAAATGAGCCAAATATCAGAGACAGAAGCAGTCCTCAAAATTTTGGCGTCAATGATTCTATTTCATCCTAGACACTCAACAAAAGGGGCTAAACATGCTAAAAAGTGAACTTCCCCTTGAAGCGTATTGTTTTAAATACCATTTTTATACACAGGTTACATTTTTCACATCATATCAACAGCCATTGCTTGACTGTTTGGGTTGTCTCCCCTTTTGTATGTTTCTGTCCATAGAGTTTCCAGTCAGTCAGAGAATCTCCTCACTCTAAAGATGTTCCCACCATGACCTTCAACCAAAACATCTCTTTTGAGGCTGTGAAGAAATCAGTGTCTGCACTGAAGATGCAGCTGCAGAAACAACTGGATGACTTCTTCAAACAAGACAAAGACAAAATATCATCTGCAGCAGGTTGGACAAATATCTGGAATTGAACCAGTCATGAAATGACTATGACTTTGATGTGACAAATTTATATTTATGCTTCATCCTCACTGGATGTATTTTCTGTGTCTCTCATCACTAGTAGGGACACGTCAGATCTTCCAGTCTTTAGAATGTGAGTCTCTATGCCTATCTCTCACTCACACACACACACACACACACACACACACACACATGCACACACACACACACACACACACACACACACACACACACTCAACACACTCACACACACACACACACACACACACACACACACACGTAGACATAGAAAGCGATCATCTGAGTGAAGATGAAGAACCTCATCTTGTTCAGAGATCCATAGACATTAAACATGCAGGCAGTTACAGAAGCCCAGACAACATGGCTGCTTCAGGTGTCAATGACACAGTAGACATTAGTGTGGTCAACACGGAGCTTCCTTTTGACTCAATTCTTAGCCAATTCTGACTTGTGAGGATTTCACTTTTAAAGACACACCATTCACCTGACACTTTAAAAGGCAACTCTAACATGGATTTTTACACAGCCCAGTGACACTAATGTGACAAAGATGTAGCATTTGCAGTTGGACCTATTTTTCTTCTCCATAATCTCTAATAATAAGATGAAATCTGCACTTCATGTTAATTACTGATTTTTCTGTGGTTCTGTCTGTTTCAGTGTCTGATATCCAGGCTGTTTGTCCTGAACCAAAGACCAGAGAGGAGTTCTTACAGTGTAAGCTAAAGACACACACACACACACACACACACACACACACACACACACACACACACACACACACACACAATCGGGGGGGGGGGGGGGGGTGGGGGGGAGTGAAAGTACAGCGCTTCCCCATATCCGGACACCACGGATGCGGTGCAAGGCACCTGACCCCCAAACTGCTCCCCAGGCGCCGGATTAAAGGCTGCCTACTGCTCCGTGCGTGGGTCTGCGCACCTCATGGAGTGTGAAGCTGGAAGTTCACTACTCCCAACAACTTGTGTGTGTATGTGTGTACATGTGTGTATGCCCCCGGATGGGATAAAGGCAGAGGAAAAATCTCCCCTCAAAGGGACAATAAAGTGTTCTTCTTCTACAACACAGCAGCAAACTCTCACTCACCCAACTTACGTAAAACACGTTTGTTCTTTTCTCCCCATCAGATTCCTGTCACTTCACACTGGATCCAAACACAGCACACAGACGCCTCCATCTGTCTGAGGGGAACAGGAGGGTGGATTGTAAAGCTGAGCTCCTGTCATATCCTGATCATCCAGAGAGATTTGATGGGCGGTGTCAGGTGCTGTGTAGAGAGGGTGTGTCTGAACGCTGCTACTGGGAGGTTGAGTGGAATCGGGGGGTGTATATATCAGTCTCATATAAAAGCATCAGCAGGAGAGGAAAAGTTGATGAGTGTGGGTTTGGACGTAATAATCAGTCCTGGAGTCTGATCCTGAGGAGCTCCAGCTCTTCTTTCTATCACAATAATAAAGCGACTAAACTCCCTCTAGTGGCCAGCTCCAGAATAGGAGTGTATGTGGATCACAGGGCAGGAACTCTGGCCTTCTACAGCATCTCTGACACAATGACTCTCCTGCACAGAGTCCAGACTACATTCACTCAACCACTCTACCCTGGCTTTGGGTTTTGTTCTTATGGATCATCAGTGAAGCTGCTGTGACCCACAGCATACAGCTAGACAGATTTCAGATGTGCTTTTTTATTACTCATACACATGTACGTACATGTAAATGTATACGCACTTACACACACACACACACACACACACACACACACACACACACACACATGTCTGTCTCTCACACTCTCTCTCTCTCTCTCTCTCTCTCTCTCTCTCTCTCTCTCTCTTTCCTAGGTTAATACTGTATACATAAAATAAAACTATATACGCACACGAACAGACACACACACACACACACACACACACACACACACACACACACACACACACACACACACACAACCTGCCATACACAGTTCTGGTGGATGGATCTGAGATTCTCATATCTCGGTGTGAAGATCAAATGAGATCCATTCATTGAGTCCTACATCTCTTGAGCCCATCTTTTACAGTACTACTGTAAAACACACACACACACACACACACACACACACACACACACACACACACACACACACACACACGCACACACTAACACCCCATGATGAACTATTGGGTGATGTAAGCAATACCCCACGTGATTTATGCTCGTTTTACCTCAGCTAGGAGGAGTTGTTAAGCACAAAGCTGTCTACAATAGGAATGTACTGTAGGTGGATGACTTATATTCAAAATAACCAGTCACTGAATTTAAGATTTCAAATAAAAACGGAAACAAAATCAGATAATATGTAGATAATGACTTGTACCTCTACTCACCCTAACATTGGATGTGTGGGCCCACTTCCCTGCCTTTTCTAAATAGTTACTGTGATGGTGGGCCGCCCTGGTCAGCACATCACACTTAGAATTACTATTACTTTGGTAATTGACTTGATAATTATGTATATGCTGTGTGATGTCTATACCTCTGCACTTTGTTGGGGTGTGTTTCATCCAGATTCCCCTTATACAAAATAGTGTGTTGAAACTTGCAAAACCTAACTGATGTGTTTATAATACCACTCATGCCTTTATCAGAACACAATAGCAGGAGATTAACACCAAATTCTGGGCCCTGAACACACCCTCTCACACCCTCACCAGCTGGAATAAAATTCCAGACTCCTCAAGTCTCTTTCTCTCTCTCTCTGGTTGCAGCCAAATTACACACTGATCAACTCATACAGTATCTGTTTGTTACCAGAGATGCTTGACCAAACCAGTTCTAAAGTATCTTTGGTGTTACCACTGTGTGTGATTGGCCACTCCTCCATCCCCACCCTACCTTACCTGTCGTCTCCCTCAGAGTGCTGATGAAGTGAAACTGAGAGAGTGAGGTTGGTGTCAATGAGAGCTAGAAAATGGCAGAGGCTATTAAGGAGGATGATGTCCAGTGTGTCTGGATCTTCTGACCGACCCAGTGGCTATTCCTGTGGACATAATTTCTGTATGAGGTGCATTGATGGCTGCTGGGTCTACAGCTGCCCCAATTACAGAATAGATTTTGCATCTACAGTATAATGACATTTCATTATCTCTATCTCAGAATCTCTTTTAACTCTTTAATCAACACTGTTCAGTCCACTCACAGTACAGTATGTTAAATGTGAACCTGATCCTAGTCAGTTCAGACTTTCACTCAGACACAGGTGTGTAATTGGCCACTCCCCCAGCCCCACCTTCCTGTCGTCTTCCTGACAGTTCTGATGATGAACTGAATTCTCACACTGTTCTGTCTTCTTCAGAGTGTGTGCTTGGTGTTGATGAGAGCTTGAAAATGGCGGAGGCTGTTTCTAAGGAGGAAGATTCTTTCACATGTCCAGTGTGTCTGGATCTTCTGACCAACCCAGTGGCTATTCCATGTGGACATAATTTCTGTATGAGGTGCATTAATGGCTGCTGGGATCAGGAGGATCAGAAAGGAGTCTACAGCTGCCCCCTGTGCAAACACACCTTCACTCCCAGACCTGTCCTCTACAAAAACCCTCTGATTGCTGAAATGGTGGAGAGATTTAGGAGGACCAGAATCCAAGCTGCACCAGCTGCTCTATCTACTGCTGGTCCTGGAGATGTGGAGTGTGACGTCTGCACTGGGAGAAAACTCAAAGCTGTCAAGTCCTGTTTAGACTGTCTGATGTCTTACTGTGAAACTCACTTCAAAGTTCACAATGACCTTAACCGAAGTAGGAAACACTCAGTGATCAATGCCACAGGCCAGCTACAGGAGAGGATCTGCTCCCGCCATAACAAAGTTATAGAAATATTTTGCCGAACTGATCAGACTTGCATCTGCTACCTGTGTACAATGGACAAACATAAAGGCCACGACACAGTCACAGCTCTAGAAGAACGGACTGATAAACATGTGAGTACTCGAGATATTTATACATACTTCTGTTCAAGGAAATTGTATAATGTATAAAACTTGTATATTGTGAAGAAACATTGTAAGTCTATTCAAAATATCTACTGAATGTCCACAGAAAGGGAAGAAATAGAAGGGGAAGGGGCTGGAGAGTTTTGGCATTTTGGTAATCCTAAAAAACAAAACATAAGCAAGATGCCAAGACACTTTTCTTATAAATAAAACAGCTTCAATGAATAGACTAGCTCATGAAATTAAAAGCAATGCTAACATGTTTTGGCCACCATCTATGCCTTTATCAGGGCAAGGAATCATATCAGGTGCCAGTGCAAAGTCTCACCTGTTGTATAAAACCTGTCAAATTTCACAAGCCGCTTCAATACCGTTCCAGATGTGATATTTTATCAGTTCATTTTTATGATCAGAGACAGTTGGGTCAGACCCAGAGGAGATTCCAGCAGAGAATCCAGAAGAGAGAGAAGGAGCTGCAGGAGCTGAGGAAGGCTGTGGAGACTCTCACGGTGAGAAATGAGAAAACAAGAGCTGACTGATGGAAGATTCAGCTCTCTGTTAGTGTTCTGATTCTGGCTTTTGTGTTGAGGGGCCATTAGATCACAACATGTACAGTGTCATTTACATTACTAGAAAAAAGATTCTCTTCATCCATAATGATGAACATGCTATGATAACTATTTGAATAAATTACACATAGGTATAATTTAAATGGTGAATGAAGAAGTCCCACTGTTAACTAGAACTGTTGTGAGCTCAGTAAGTAACTGCTTCACATGCAATCTTTATGGCACAAAACCATGACAACCCTTTCCAGCGTCACCTCCCTCTGTGTGTCTCCTGTCCTCCTCTTTGTGTGTCTCCTATCAGAGCTCTGCACAGACAGCAGTGGAGGACAGTGAGAGGATCTTTACTGAGATGATCCGCTCCATTGAGAGAAGACGCTCTGAGGTGACAGAGCTGATCAGAGCTCAGGAGAAGGCTGAGGTGAGTCGGGCTGAAGGACTCCTGAAGAGACTGGAGCAGGAGATTGCTGAGCTGAAGAGGAGAGATGCTGAGCTGGAGCAGCTTTCACACACAGAGGATCACATCCATTTCCTAAAGGTGACATCATTGTTGACATCATACTGAATAGAATAGAAGTGTTTTACATCTAAAGGTTATGCCAGAGATCTTTGATGCCAGATCTATTTGTTACTCATTTGAATATAATATTGAATACTACGTACAGAGAGCAGTAACAAGCCTGAAGCATATATTTTTAAGTACACATTTAACTGGCATAGTTATACAGATAACATTTCGTCATTTTTGCCATTATAATAGCAGCCATTGGAAATGCACAGCCTTGACTGTTTGGGTTGTTTCCCTTTTGTATGTTTCTGTCCATAGAGTTTCCAGTCAGTCAGAGAATCTCCTCACTCTAAAGATGTTCCCACCATGACCTTCAACCAAAACATCTCTTTTGAGGCTGTGAAGAAATCAGTGTCTGCACTGAAGATGCAGCTGCAGAAACAACTGGATGACATCAGCAAACAAGAAAAAGACAAAATATCATCTGCAGCAGGTTGGACAAATATCTGAAATTAAAGCAGTCATGAATTACTATGACTTTGAGGTGACAAATTTATATTTATGCTTCATCCACACTGGATGTTATTTGTTTGTTTGTCTCTCTCACAATAGGAAAACTTAGCAAGATCTTCCAGCCTTTAGAATGTGAGTCTCTATTGCCTCTCTCTCTCTCTCTCTCTCTCTCTCTCTCTCTCTCTCTCTCTCACACACACACACACACACGCACGCACGCACGCACGCACGCACACACACACACATACACACACACACATGCAGACATAGAAAGGTATCATCTGAGTGAAGATGAAGAACCTCATCTTGTTCAGAGATCCATAGACATTAAACATGCAGGCAGTTACAGAAGCCCAGACAACATGGCTGCAATTTTAGTCAATTCTGACTCTGACAGAGAAAATAAAAAAGTAATGAACAATGTAAAAATCCAGGCTCTATTTTGCATGGACTGAATCAACGGTACTATCAATTTCTTTTTACAGAAATTGATAATTGTTCAAAGAAAGACACACCATTCACTGACACTTTAAAAGGCAACACTAACATGCATTTTACTACACAGCCCAGTGACACGAATGTGACAAAGATGTAGCATTTGCAGACCTATTTTTCTTCTGCATAGTCTCTACTGATAAGATGAAGTCTGCACTTTATGTTAATTACTGATTTTGCTGTGGTTCTGTCTGTTTCAGTGTCTGATGTCCAAGCTGTTTGTCCTGAACCAAAGACCAGAGAGGAGTTCTTACAGTGTAAGCTGGACACACACACACACACACACACACAATCTCTCTCTATCTATAAACACATACATCTTGCTCTCTCACACATGCACTCACATGGACGCACACGAACGCACACACATGCCATAGCCAACTCTCTCACAATACATAAAACCATCCATGCATGGATGTCTACAGTCAGTCTTACTTAGAAGTGAAACATTCCCTCTCATAAGAAACACAAATAAATCCCCTCACAACACAGCAGCAAACTCTCACATGCCCAACTTACGTAAAACACGTTTGTTCTTTTCTCCCCTCCATCAGATTCCTGTCACTTCACACTGGATCCAAACACAGCACACAGATACCTCCATCTGTCTGAGGGGAACAGGAGGGTGGAGTATAGACGTGAGCTCCAGTCATATCCTGATCATCCAGAGAGATTTGATGGGTGGCTATCAGGTGCTGTGTAGAGAGGGAGTGTCTGAACGCTGCTACTGGGAGGTGGAGTGGAGTGGGGAGTGCATGTTTATATATCAGTCTCATATAAAAGCATCAGCAGGAAAGGAGGAGGTAATGAGTGTGGGTTTGGATGGAATAATCAGTCCTGGAGTCTGATGCTGCACAGCTCCAGCTCCTCTTTCTGGCACAATAACAAAGAGGCTAAACTCCCTCTAGTGTGCCAGCTCCAGAATAGGAGTGTATGTGGATCACAGGGCAGGAACTCTGGCCTTCTACAGCATTTCTGACACAAAGACCCTCCTGCACAGAGTCCAGACCACATTCACTCAACCACTCTACCCTGGGTTTACGCTTTATGGTTATAGATCGTATGTGAAGCTGTTGTGACCCGCAACATATACAGGTGGACAAAGATATAAAGATCTCAGATACACTTGGCATGGGCTGTAACATTAATTTTCTGTTAAAGGTGGGGTATGAGATGCTTTCCTGGAACACTTTTTACTGTATTGGATAAAATTACATTCATACCTTGATTGCATGTAATTATTTCAAGCAACCAGTCAAAATGATTACACAGACATCCCAACCTACAGAAACTCATTTCAGGGAGGCGTTGTTCCTCTGACCAGCCTCCTGTACATATTTCTACCCAGCAACAGCAGCATTAAAATGGTTTGCTACATAGCCAATGCCTACAATGCATGAGCATACTTAGGGGTGAAATTCTTTATTTTCTACTTCCAATTGCCCTGCAAGAAACTCATTTTACTGACTGAAGTTATTTAAGGATGAGAGAGACAAAGGCCGTCTCTTCAGGTATGTAGAGTTATAAATACTACACATAAACTAATCATACAGTACATGAATGAATGAATAGCATTTTATTGTCAGTTCCATTACATGTACAAGACATACAAGGAATTGAAATGGCGTTCCTCACTATCCCTACAGTGAAATACACAGACATGGCATTCATTACGACAATGACAGTGGCAAGGCATACTTCATGACAATGGCAATGACAAGGCATACTTCATGACAATGGCAATGGCAGACACTGCATGGGGGGTAGGATAGGAGAGGCCGCTGCGCATAGCGCGCCGCCTAGTACTAGTTTGTCAGAAAAGTTAAAAAGAATCACAAGAGGTGAGATGAGGAAAAAAACCTACAATTCCTAGACTGAGCTCCAGAGGGAGCACAGTGTAGGAGCTGACAAAAACCTCAGCACATAAAAACATTGATAAGACAGTTGACAGGACAAGACATTCAACCCATTCAAGACATTCAACCCTGCCTCTTTTAATTAAATATAATTATTCTGATTAAACAGAATTATTTTGAGTAATACTAGAGCTACAAGACCTTAAGCAACAGACACTTTGGGAAATTCTTGAAGAACTACCCCTTCAAGAGCACCTCTTAACCTAGAACGTACTACCTGGAATGTACTGAGTATGCCTTTACAATACACTCCAGTTCCAGTTATCACATTTACATTTATGCGTTTCGGAAAATAATTTCACCAAAAACATGATGTCACAATTATTGGTGTTCGTTTAACTGTTGCCCGGATTGTGTTACTTTATGAAATAGTATCAAGTAAATGCATGTTTGATTCACTTAAGGCTTTCCAACATAAAACAAACATTTTTGATATTACTGATATTTTTGATATTACTGCCATTACACCAGTTAATTGTCTTGCCTGACAGCTTTGCAAGACACAATAAACATTTTGATACTACCGCCAGATGTTACAGCCGAGCCCCAATGCACATTCAGCTAATTGATTGCCTCGCCTGTAACATTATTTTCCACCTCTAGATGGAGACACATGTGTGTGTAACTGTCCAGTTGCTCCACTTGGGGCCACAGATTACATGACCCATTATGAAAAAGTTTTATGTGAAACTTATAAGAAGTGTCATATAAAAACATATAAAAACCTTTCCTGCCAGAAACATATATTACTATCCAAATCTTATATGGCACATACTACAAAAGTGGCCCGTTTCTCATTTAAGTCATATATGAATGAAGCGCACAATATATATGATTTGAAGTAAATTATAAGGAACATTAAGTTTCAGTATATGAGACATACAAATTACATATGATTTGTGTATGAAACATACATGTAACATACATGAAATTTATATAAAACTATTCAGGCTTTATATTTTGATAAGAATATAATTAACCCACATGGAATTGGTGAGACACAGCAGACAGTGAAGTTACCAATACTGACCTGGTACAGTGGGCTGCATGCTGGAGAGTAGGCCTACTGGCCCTTTCTTGCGGTACAGGGCCACAGCTGTCTGACACAAAACGTGGCAACAACACCTACCATGGCATCCCCATGTATAATAATTTTTAATATTTTTTGGGCTTTTTATTATATAGGACAGTGTAGAGATGGCAGGAAGCGGAGAGAGAGAGATGGGGTGAGATCGGGAAATGACCTCGGGTCGGAGTCGATCCCAGGTCCCCAGAGTAATGGTCTGTGAATTGTCAGTAGCCTAATATCTGATGTCAATATCCTATTGATATCCTTACAAGAATCTTATATGTATTTTATAGGGGACTCAAAGGTCATACAAAATCTGTATAAAATGCATATAATGTGAAAGTTGATATATATAAACTTGACAATGGTTTTATATGTTGTATAAGAATCTCAGATGGGGTTTGTACGACTGCCAAACCACATGCAAAATACATTGCATATGTGAAGCTTATAACTTCTCATATGGAAAAGTTTTATTTAAACTTTACAATGTTTCTATGTTTTATGTGATTCACACATTGGTGAAATTAAAGGAATATTTCACCTTTTTATGAAAATGAATCATTCATCCTCTTCCCTGAAGTTACATATGTGGGTAAAAGCATTTTGTCCCTAGTGCATGCGTTTTAGCTTAGCATAGGTGCTGGAAAGCCTATGCTAAGCTAAAGCTAAAATTTGGATTGCCAGACCAAAATGATTTTAGCCACATATGTAACTTCAGGGAAGAGGATGACTGACCAATTTTCATAAAAAGTTAAAGTATTCCTTTAATTTCACCAATGTGTGAATCACATAAAACATAAACATATAGAAACATTGCAAATGCATTTGGCATGTGGTTTGACTGCCCTACACACCCTGAGATTCTTATACAACATATAGGCCTAAAACATTGTAAAGTTTATATAAATCTTTTTCACATGGGACGAGTCATATACAATTCTTACATGGTGCAAAGTTGTATAAGTATCACATTATATGGATTTTATATGGATTTTGCATGTGGTCTGAGTCCCCTATAAACCCCATATAAGATTCTTATACAACATAACAAAAACATTGTACAATGAAGTTTTACAGCATGTGCATTTTATATGGATTTTGTATGAGCTTTGAATCCCCTATAAAATACATATAAGATTCTTATACAACATGTAGGAAAAATGCAAGTTTCATATAAATCTTTTTCGTATGGGGAGGTCTTGCAGCATGAGTCTCTGAGGGGAACTTACTAGCAGAGAGAGAGATAACAGATGTAAGAGACACTATAATCTCAAACCTTCGGTATATTTTGAAAGCCATGAAAAGCGTCAGGAAAATGAATATTAAACAGTTCAAATTCCTCACTGTTTTAGGCGTTGTTCCCACAGATTATATAAAGTCTCGCAGCCTCTGCAGGTGAACTAACTAACATTGGATGTGCGGGTTATAACATGAAGCCATGCATTCAACTTTGTCTTTCTGTATGAGATGCTTTCCTGAACACTTTTTACTGTATTGGATAAAATGACATTCATACCTTTATAGCATTCAATTATTTAAAGCAATATACCGGAGTAAGTTTAAGCATAGCCCTGCTGCACGAGCCTTCTAACAGCAATATATTTAGCATGAAATGAAAGATTTTCGAACAGCACAGACCTAACGCGAACACGAAACACTTTACATTGAGTCAATGTAACCTCAGATCTTACTTTCGGTTTCCAACAGTCAGGTCCCATTGATTCAGTGTAAAGTGCCTGTTCGCTTCTGCGTTCGCGTTCGGTCTGTGCTGTACCAAATTATTTTGTTCCACTCGCTAACTAGCGCATTTAGCAAGCTCTTTGAACAGGGCTATGCTTTAATTCACTCCGGTACTCTCCTTTAAGCACCAGTCAAAATGATTACACAGACATCCCTACCTACAGAAATTCATTTCAGGGAGGTGTTGTTCCAACAGATTACATGATGTCTTGCAGCCTCTGCAGGTGAACTAACTTGCAGAGGGTAACAGATGTATGAATTAGAGACACTATAATCTCAATTTATTCAAATCCTCAATGTATTTTCTGTCAAATTCATGAAAAAGGTCAGTGAAATAATAATTGAATGTTATATTTTGGAGTTCAAATTCCTCACTGTCTTACATTATGCATCTGTAATGAAATCTCAGAATCTCTTGAAACTCTATAGGACTAATAAACACTGCTCATTCCACTAACAGTATGTTCCAACTAATAAACACTGCTCATTCCACTAACAGTATGATAAATGTGAACCTGATCCAAGTCCAGTTCCAGTCTTTCACTCAGACACACTGGTGTGTGATTGGCCACTCCCCCATCCCCACCCTACCTTACCTGTCGTCTTCCTGACATTTCTGATGAAGTGAAACTGAATTCTCACACTGTTCCGTCTTCTTACGAGTGTTTGCTTGGTGTCGATGAGAGCTAGAAAATGGCTGAGGCTATTAAAGAGGATGATTCTTTCACCTGTCCAGTGTGTCTGGATCTTCTGACTGATCCAGTGACTATTCCCTGTGGACATAATTTCTGTATGAGGTGCATTAATGGCTGCTGGGATCAGGAGGATCGGAAAGGAGTCTACAGCTGCCCCCTGTGCAAACATACCTTCACTCCCAGACCTGTCCTCTACAAAAACCCTCTGATTGCTGAAATGGTGGAGAAATTTAGGAGGACCAGAATCCAAGCTGCACCAGCTGCTGTATCTACTGCTGGTCCTGGAGATGTGGAGTGTGACGTCTGCACTGGGAGAAAACTCAAAGCTGTCAAGTCCTGTTTAGACTGTCTGATGTCTTACTGTGAAACTCACTTCAAAGCTCACAATGACCTTCTCCAAAGTAGGAAACACTCAGTGATCAATGCCACAGGCCAGCTACAGGAGAGGATCTGCTCCCGCCATAACAAAGTTAAAGAAATATTTTGCCGAACTGATCAGAGTTGTATCTGCTACCTGTGCACAATGGACAAACATAAAGGCCACGACACAGTCACAGCTCTGGAAGAACGGACTGACAAACTTGTGAGTACTCGAGATATTTATACATACTTCTGTTATTATGTAGAATTATGAGAATTGGAAGGGGAGGGGGTGTTCACTGTTCAGATATTTAGAAAAGGTTGGAAATGGATGAAGGGTAATTTGGAGTTGCTTGTTGACATGTGCCGTCCCAAAGTTGACATTGGCAATCCTAAAGAAAAATATAACCACTTAAATAAACATGCTAGTTCATGATTGGGAAAAACAATAATACCAACACATTGGCCACCATCTATGCCTTTATCAGGGCAAAGAAAAATGCAAATTTTCACCTGCTGTACAAAACAATTCACAATATTCACCCTATAGGGCTGGCTTTAGGGAATTGGCCACAGTTATTTGTTGCTCCTACTCGCAAGAAAAATTCCCTTTGGGGCAGTGAAGGTTTTCAGTCATTCATTTCAGATGTGATGTTTGACAAGTTCTTCCAGAGACTCAGAGAATAGAATGAAACATATTTAATGAATTTACAGAATACGGGTATAAAGTAATTCAAATAGAAAAAGTCGGTAACGCTTTAATTTACAGCCCGTAAAGTACTAGGTAAGTATTAGTAAGTATTACGTAAGAATGGTGTAACAAAAAAGTATCAAGGGATAAATTACTGAGTACTTACAGCGTAAATTTGCTGGAATAACACAGGTTCACACTTTATTTTACAGCCCGTGAAGTACTGGGTAAGTACAGGTAAGAACAACGTAACAAAATAGAACTTAATGTGTTATACTGCCATAATTACAAAATAAGGGGTAGCCTAGATGCGCAGTATAGCCTACAGGAAAGGCATGTGTTGATTCACTTCATTTTACAGCCCCCACATCCAATATTAGGGTGTATTTACAAGTAGTTTTGGGGTATTTAGGTAATTCAACTGTAGGCTACTTGTTCTTTACTTTTCAATAGGGTAGCCTACCTAAGTGGTGTAGCATCAGTGTGTTTGTCCTATCTATGCAGAGGGTGCGTGGAGGCCGAGAGCGGTATTTCAGACAGATATACTGTAGATTATCTCGCAATGGCAGCAACTATGTTGTTTGATCACTAAGTTGTTTGTTCAGTGTTAAACTAATGAAATAAAGTCTACCTTATTTATGTAGAGGCTCACGGACAACCGCAAATGATGTAGGGTAAAATCTCCCTCGAGTTGAGAGAAATAGTCTTGTTCCATTTGGAGTATAATAATCAGCGCAAGTGATTATGCAAGGGAATTATTAGTTTCATTTTCCATGTTGTAAATAAAACGCATCTTTGTCAAACTGTTGCCTCTGACTATGCATGCTACTGTACACCACTTACTGTAAGTAGGTTACCTTATTGAAAAGTAAAGAACAAGTAGCTTACAGTTGACTTACCTAAATACCGCAAAACTACTTGTAACTACACCCTAATATTGGATGTGGGGGCTGTAAAATGAAGTGAATCAACGCATGCATTTCCTGTAGGCTATACTGCACATCTAAGCTATACCCATTTTGTAATTATGGCAATATTACACATAAAGTTCGATTTTGTTACGTTGTTCTTACCTGTACTTACCCAGTACCCAGCGTAAACGCCTGTTATTCCAGCAAACTTACGCTGTAAGTACTCAGTAATTTATCCCTTGATACTTTTTTGTTACACCATTCTTACCTAATACTTAACCAGTACTTCACGGGCTGTAAATTAAAGCGTTACCAAACATTGTAAGCCTATTCAAAATATCTACTGAATGTCCACAGAAGGAGAAGAAATACACTTTTCTTATAAATAAAACCACTTCAATGAATAGACTAGCTCATGAAATTAAAAGCAATGCTAACATGTTTTGGCCACCATCTAGGCCTTTATCATGGCAAGGAATCATATCAGGTGAAAGTTCAAAGTCTCACCCATTTTAAAAAGCGGTCAAATATTCACATCTTATTCATCTTGAGGTGAGCTTCAACACCGTTCCAGATGTGATGTTTTATCAGTTCATTTTTATGATCAGAGACAGTTGGGTCAGACCCAGAGGAGATTCCAGCAGAGAATCCAGGAGAGAGAGAAGGAGCTGCAGGAGCTGAGGAAGGCTGTGGAGACTCTCAAGGTGAGAAATGAGAAAACAAGAGCTGACTGATGGAAGACTCAACTCTCTGTTATTGTTCTGATTCTGGCTTTTGTGTTGAGGGTCTATTAGATCACAACATGAGCCATTTGCTAGAAAAGACTCTCATCATCAACTATGATGATCATATCATGATTAAAGTTTGTGGCATTTCCTAGAAAAGGCTCTGTCCATCCGTAATGATGAAAACGTGACAATGATTTTTAATGAATTACACCGTGTGCAATGTAAATGCTGTGTAAAATCAGTGAATAACTGCCTCACCTGTCATCTTTATGTCAAAAAAACATGAACCCCTTTTCAGCTTCACCTCCCTCTGTGTGTCTCCTGTCCTCCTCTTTGTGTGTCTCCTATCAGAGCTCTGCACAGACAGCAGTGGAGGACAGTGAGAGGATCTTTACTGAGATGATCCGCTCCATTGAGAGAAGACGCTCTGAGGTGACAGAGCTGATCAGAGCTCAGGAGAAGGCTGAGGTGAGTCGGGCTGAAGGAGTCCTGAAGAGACTGGAGCAGGAGATTGCTGAGCTGAAGAGGAGAGATGCTGAGCTGGAGCAGCTTTCACACACAGAGGATCACATCCATTTCCTAAAGGTGACATCATTGTTGACATCATACTAAATAGAATAAACTTTTTGCTAAAAATGTATTAAATCTATCATGCCAGAAATCTTTGTTATATTTTTATATTTTATTAAATACTACTTACAGAGAGCAATAGCTTATTATTTTAAATAACATTCAGACAGGCAAGTTATATTTGTATTTTTCTCCATTATCAGCAGCATTTGAAATACACAGCCTTAACTGTTTGGGTTGTCTCACCTGTCTTATGTTTCTGCCCATAGAGTTTCCAGTCAGTCAGAGTATCTCCTCACTGTAAAGATGTACCCACCATGACCTTGAACCAAAACATCTCTTTTGAGGCTGTGAAGAAATCAGTGTCTGCACTGAAGATGCAGCTGCAGAAACAACTGGATGACATCTGCAAACAAGAAAAAGACAAAATATCATCTGTAGCAGGTTGGATACATATCTGGAATTAAACAAATCATGAAATACTATGACTTTGATGTGACAAATTTGTATTTATGCTTCATCCTCACTTGACATATTTTCTGTGTCTCCTTCAATATAGGGAAACATCAGATCTTCCAGTCTTTTGAATGTGAGTCTCTGCCTATCTCTCTCTCTCTCTCTCTCTCTCTCTCTCTCTCTCTCTCTCTCTCTCTCTCTCTCTCTCTCTCTCTCTCTCTCTCTCTCTCACACACACACACACACGCACACACACACACACACACACACACACACACACACACACACACACACACATGAGTGAAGTGAAGATGAAGAACCTCATCTTGTTCAGATATCCATAGACATTAAACATGCAGGCAGTTACAGAAGCCCAGACAACATGGCTGCTTCAGGTGTCAATGACACAGTAGACATTTGTGTGGTTAACACGGAGCTTCTTTTTGATGCAATTTTTAGTCAATTCTGACTTTGAGAGAAATATAAAAAGACTCATGAACATTATAAAAATCCAGGCTTTATTGGACTGAATCAACAGGTATTACAACTTTCTTTTACAGAAGCTTATTCTGTACAAATTTTTCAAAGAAATATTTGTGAGACACTCTACTCACCTTCACACTTTAAAAATCAACTGTAATATGCATTTTTACCACACAGCCCAGTAAACTAATGTGACAAAGATGTAGCCTTTGCAGTCTGCCTATTTTTGTTCTCCATAATCTCTACTGATAAGATGAAATCTGCACTTTATGTTATTCACTGGGTTTACTGTGATTCTCTCTGTTTCAGTGTCTGATGTACAGGCTGTTTGTCCTAAACCAAAGACCAGAGAGGAGTTCTTACAGTGTAAGCTGGACACACACAGTGGCGCCTCCAGGCGTACGGCTGTACGCACTGTGCGTACCTTCGGAGAGAGAGAGAGAGAGAGAGAGACGCGCAAGCGAGAATCGGGCGGAGAGATTTGTCATTTGTCATGAGATTTGTCAAGTTCTGAAGTAGCCTACTGAAATGTGTCAATAGGCAAATTTATTTTTAGGAGTTGATAGGCTTGCATGGCCGTAGGCTACTTATCGACGACATGATGCGTCTATTTGTGATTAATGTTTTCATGTAGGCTATTCGCCTATTTTCTTTTGTTTGAAAGCTCGAGAAAAGCGAAAGGGGCTAGCCTTTTTGGCGAGTGCCCATGCCACGCCGATATCACTCTAGGCTATGCATTATAATAGTAATGTAGTGGGCACCCTTCTTTCGCGCGCCAGTGGAAGGGAAAAGGCTGGGGGAGAGGCCCTGTCCCTACACCGGGCAGCTATAGTGCAAGAAGTTGGTGAAGTCTAAACCAACCACGCCAGTAATTCCTTCTAAATAAGCATACTTCATTCATAATATTGTTAATCCAACCCGACAATATCACAAACAATTTCCTGGGTTGTGCGAAATCTTCGCTTGCCTTAAAAACAACAGCATCGAAGCGCTTAGACCCAATTGATGCATCCATGATGTGTCCTCTACCTTCAACAGGATAGGCTGCTCACAAACCCAAATGAACTCTCCTATGTGAGAAACAGGAGTCTCCATTTTTCCAAGACACGTCCTTGCCATATAATGACAGGTTAAAAAAAAAAGTTGGTGCTCCCCATCAAGTAACGCAGTGCTGCCCGCGCGCATGTGTGTGTGTGAATGCAACAAAAGTTCACTGTCGAGTTTATCGTTCAGCTAGATAATGTTCATGTTAGTCAATGTTAAAATTCAATTTTTGTGCGTACCCTACAATTCAATCCTGCAGGCGCCCCTGGACACACACACACATACACACACACACACACACACACACACAATCTCTCTCACACTCATAATGAGTATCTCTTAGCACTTTCACACCCGACAGAGAACCGTGCCGGTGCTGGTTCCTGCACCTCAGCTTGAACCGGCCGTTGTGTTCACACCACATATGAGCGTTCGGGAGGCGCAAACTTGGTTCCCATCGGGCACCAAGTAAAACTTTAAAGCGAACCGTGACAACATGAGCAAACATCACCGGGTTAAGTTGGGGTCAAAGTGGAAAATAAACAAATCAAGGAAACGTGAGCCGGGGATAATGAGGGAAATCAAGTGAAAATGAGTTTGTACAGTGATTGGCAAACGAGAGAAATATTTGGTTAATATTTGGAGGTTCACACATTTCCATCAGATGTTAGACGGCAGCATTAGTAAAAGTAATATGCTAAACTGTTTGCATTTGTGGCGAAGCGACGCCCTTTGTGGATAATGCGTCATGGGCTTGCATAAATTGGTATGGACACGGGTCGTTCTCGGGCCAGCACTTTGGTTCCCGCTGTAACCAGTGTGGGAACCGGCTCCTTCACCGGGCTTGCCTGTCTGAAAACAGCATTAGTCAACTTCTCAATACACAGAAACACACACACACACACAGTGATGTCTCTATGTGTGCCTGCACATGCACGTGCGCGCACACACACACACAAAAACACACACACACACAAACATATATGTGTGTGCACAGGTAGCATATATGCGTAAAGGTTTGCTTAGCAAAACATGCTCAATTATCTCTATCTCAATTGTCTGTCTGTCTCTCTCCTCACTCTCTTCCACACACACACACTACACACACACACACACACACACACCACTCACACACACACACACACACACTCACACATACATAAAACCATCCATGCATGGATGTCTAGAGTCAGTCTTACTTAGAAGTGAAACATTCTCTCCCATGAGAAACACAAATAAATCCCCTCACAACACAGCAGCAAACTCTCACTCAGCCAACTTACGTAAAACACGTTTGTTCTTTTCTCCCCTCCATCAGATTCCTGTCACTTCACACTGGATCCAAACACAGCATGCAGTTACCTCCATCTGTCTGAGGGGAACAGGAGGGTGGAGTGTAGACTTGAGCTCCAGTCATATCCTGATCATCCAGAGAGATTTGATGTGAGGCTGCAGGTGCTGTGTAGAGAGGGTGTGTCTGGACGCTGCTACTGGGAGGTGGAGTGGAGTGGGGATGTTAATATATCAGTCTCATATAAAAGCATCAGCAGGAAAGGAGGAGGTGCTGAGTGTGGGTTTGGATGTAATAATCAGTCCTGGAGTCTGGACCTGAGCAGCTCCAGCTCCTCTTTCTGGCACAATTATAAAGAGACTAAACTCCCTCTAGTGCGCAGCTCCAGAATAGGAGTGTATGTGGATCACAGGGCAGGAACTCTGGCCTTCTACAGCATCTCTGACACAAAGACCCTCCTGCACAGAGTCCAGACCACATTCACTCAACCGCTCTACCCTGGGTTTGGGTTTTATATTTGTGGATTGTATGTGAAGCTGTTGTGACCTGCAACAAATACAGCTGTACAAAAATGCCAAGATCTCAGATACACTTCTATCACACATACACACACATGTAAATGTTCACATGCACACCCACACACACACACACACATACACACACACACACACACACACACACACACACACACACACTACAATCATGTATGTACAGTATAGGAGTGATAGGAGTGTGTCATCCTCTATGTGTAACTGATGTCTGCTAGGTAAGGACGCTGTGTGCTGGTTTTGGTAGGTTTACTCGTTTTGACCTCACCAGTGTCAGCTGATGTAATAAACTCCTTTGGTAATTTGGGGAGTCTGTCATGTTTGTGTGACTCTCAGGGATTGAAATATTTGTAACATTCATTTAAATATTTTTTCCACATTGTAAATAAATTACACCATTGGCCCATCTGTTGCCTCTGTCTGATGTCTCCTACTGTGCACCACTCGACTACCCTATCACACATCGTAAAGAAAAGACCAGTACCAGATAGAGTGGAATCACTCAAATTCCCCACAACTGGAACAACCTTCCCCGTTGCTACTGCTAGTAGTGGTTGTAGCACTTTTTACAACTCATAAATAGAACAACTTTTTTCTCTCTTTCTTTCCTTCTATCTATCTGCTCCTCTCTACTCTATTCACCCCTATGCTGCCTGGGCTCCATGGGTGTGGCTCGGATCGCCTGGTCCTGACTGCTGTGTGGTTGTCGTCTTTGGTAGGTTCTGTCTTTACCTCACTCACGTCCAGATGTAGCGCTACGCGCGTTCATCTGATATTCAGCGATAGACGAGATATTTCAGGAGCCAGAAATCCTTGAATCTAACTGGGCAAACGGCTTGTCCATCAATTTAATTGACGTACACTGCAGCCAACCACATCGAAACCAACCGATGACGCTGGTTACGTTTGTTGGATTGGTTGGATTCAAAACAGTTGCTTATTCGCTACGTCACACCCTCTACAGCAGCTAGCGGCCCTCATTGGTCCGGTTAGAGAATAATGGCTTGAAATCTCTCTGATGGGCTTCACCATCAGATCGTTGCGTGGAAGTGCCTTACGAAAGTTACGTAGCGCATGATCTGACGTGAGTGAGGTAAGTTCTGTCTGTGGGCACTGGGCCACACCTTGTAACACCCCCCCCCCCCTCACACACACACACACACACACACACCCCACATCCCCCCAAGCGCTCCTAGCACTCCCCTCACGCACTCACATGCACGCTTCTGCTTGAGGGCACTCAACATGCTTTACTCTCTTTTAAATACACTTTAGATTGCACACATCATAATTCCACTAATAGCAAAACAACAAAACAGACTAGGGTAAAGGGGGGGGCGGGGTGTTGATGCCTAAGCAGGTGTCTCACGATATGCCTCTCTACTTTGAATGCAAACATCCAAGAGGAGGCTTATATTTAGGTAAACATAGGGTAGGTGTGTCGTACAGGAGGAAATCTGGGCAGATTTTTTCTCTGTTTGAGCACTTATTTTTAATGCAAAGCAGTAGAGAAAACACTCAAATTAATAATTTCACACTCAACCTTAGGACAAGAGTGGTGTTTTGGGTGATGCTCTGGGTGGAGGCGCGGTTGAGTCCCTGGGGGAGTGTAGCTGCGCTGGGGCCCAATCTTGGCACATCGCGACCAGGAGTGGGCCGGGACATGCATGGTGGACCAGGCAGTCTGAGAATGCTGTCAGTATTTTCATAATAACTTTCATTCCCTTTGGAATCCTCCGTTTGTTTGGTCCAGCTACCATCCCCCCAGCTACCCCCCCCCCCCACCCCCATCCCCCCGCCCCAACTCAAAGAAGTGGAAGGTACTGTACAGTGCAATGTATTTTCCTTCTTCAAGAAATGGGAAAATAATAAATATATGTCACAATTTTTGGTGTGCATTTAAATGTAGCCCAGAGTATCTTACTTTGTGAAAAAGTATAAATTAAATACATGTTTAATTCACTTAAGGCATTCCAACACAAAACAAACATTTTGATATTACTGGTATTTTTATATTGCTGCCATTTTACCGGTTAATTGCCTTGCCTGTAACATTATTTTTCACCTCTAGATGGAGACACATGTCTGTGTAACTATCCAGTTGCTCCACTAAGCCACAGATGTATGAATTAGACACATGATAATAAACCTTCTGTGTATTTCAAATTCCTCATTGTTTTACAGAAATGAATGCATAATGCATCTATAATGACATTTCAAAATCTCTTACAGCTGCATAACAACACTGTTCAGTCCACTCACAGTATGTTAAATGTGAACCTGATCAAAGTGCAGATCCAGTTTCTCTCTCAGGCAGATAATTGGCCACTCCCCCATCCAACCTTGCCATACCTGTTGTCTTCCTGACAATTCTAACAAAGTGAAACTGAATTCTCACACTGTTCCGGATTCTTACGAGTGTGTACTTGGTGTTGATGAGAGCTGGAAAATGGCAGAGGCTGTTTCTAAGGAGGATGATTCTTTCACCTGTCCAGTGTGTCTGGATCTTCTGACTGATCCAGTGACTATTCCCTGTGGACATAATTTCTGTATGAGGTGCATTAATGGCTGCTGGGATCAGGAGGATCGGAAAGGAGTCTACAGCTGCCCCCTGTGCAAACACACCTTCACTCCCAGACCTGTCCTCTACAAAACCCTCTGATTGCTGAAATGGTGGAGAAATTTAGGAGGACCAGAATCCAAGCTGCACCAGCTGCTGTATCTACTGCTGGTCTTGGAGATGTGGAGTGTGACGTCTGCACTGGGAGAAAACTCAAAGCTGTCAAGTCCTGTTTAGACTGTCTGATGTCTTACTGTGAAACTCACTTCAAAGCTCACAATGACCTTCTCCAAAGTAGGAAACACTCAGTGATCAATGCCACAGGCCAGCTACAGGAGAGGATCTGCTCCCGCCATAACAAAGTTATAGAAATATTTTGTCGAACTGATCAGAGTTGCATCTGCTACCTGTGCACAATGGACAAACATAAAGGCCACGACACAGTCACAGCTCTAGAAGAACGGACTAATAAATATGTGAGTATTTGAGTTATTTAAACACACTTCTGTTATTGTGTAGAATTATGAGAATTGGAAGGGGTGTTCAGATATTTAGAAAAGGTTGGAAAGGGTAATTTGAAGGTGCTCGTTGACACGTTGAACATTGGTAATCCCAAAGAAAAAAATAAGCAAGATGCCAAGACTTATAAAATAAAACCACTTCAATAAACAGGCTAGTTCATGATTGAGCAAAAGAACAATGTCAACACATTGGTCACCATCTAGGCCTTCAAGGCAAAGAAAAGTGCAAATTTTCACCTGCTGTATAAAATCTGTCAAATATTCACACACGCTCTCAATCTCAATATGATAACATTTCAGATGTGATGTTAAGTTCTTCCAGAAAGACTGAGAATAGAATGAAACATATTTAATGAATTTACAGAATACGGATACAAAGTGATTCAAATAGAAAAGTCTTTGGCGTAGGCCCTGTCCAAAGTCCGGGAAAAATCTTGACCCAGCAGATCCTGCCTGATTTATTAGCTGGCAGGGGCGGAGCCTAACCCCAGACAGGAGGACAGGAACCCAACTGGTAGTGGTGGGGAGAGAGATGGGGATTTTGGAATGCCGGCGTGTTGAGCAGCAAGAGCATGTTCTTTAGAAAGGTTTATAAAAGTCAGGTGAGCAAATTAAATGTGATTGGGCAGTCAATGGAAGGAAACTGCTGAGTCTGGGGGGAGGGGGGTGTCCAAACTCTAAATGATAAGAATGCATAGTGAAGTATGTCTCACTCTGTTCATGATGAACAGAAACAGTTGAGCCAGACCCAGAGGAGATTCCAGCAGAGAATCCAGGAGAGAGAGAAGGAGCTGCAGGAGCTGAGGAAGGCTGTGGAGATTCTCAAGGTGAGAAATGAGAAAACAAGAGCTGACTGATGGTAATAATTTTTGATAAATTACAAATGGGTATAATTGAAATGCAGAAATTCCACCTTTAACTACAACTGTTGTGAGCTCAGTGAGTAACTGCCTCACCTGCCATCTTTACTCCACAAAACATGAAACCCTTTTGAGCTTCACCTCCCTCTGTGTGTCTCCTGTCCTCCTCTTTGTGTGTCTCCTATCAGAGCTCTGCACAGACAGCAGTGGAGGACAGTGAGAGGATCTTTACTGAGATGATCCGCTCCATTGAGAGAAGACGCTCTGAGGTGACAAAGCTGATCAGAGCTTAGGAGAAGGCTGAGTTGAGTTGGGCTGAAGGACTCCTGAAGAGACTGGAGCAGTACAGGTAGCAGTACAGTACAGGAGATTGTTGAGCTGAAGAGGAGAGATGCTGAGCTGGAGCAGCTTTCACACACAGAAGATCACATCCATTTCCTCAAGGTGACATCATTGTTGACATCATACTAAATAGAATACACTTTTTGCTAAAAATGTATTAAATCTATCATACCAGAAATCTTTGTTATATTTTTATATTTTATTAAATACTACTTACAGAGCTTATTATTTTAAATAACATTCAGACTGGCAAGTTATATTTATATTTTTCACCATTATGTCAGCAGCCACTGGATTATATTTGTATTGTTAACCATTATGTTAGCAGCATTTGGAAATACACAGCCTTGACTGTTTGGGTTGTCTCCCCTTTTATATGTTTCTGTCCATAGAGTTTCCAGTCAGTCAGAGAATCTCCTCACTCTAAAGACGTACCCACCATGACCTTCAACCAAAACATCTCTTTTGAGGCTGTGAAGAGATCAGTGTCTGCACTGAAGATGCAGCTGCAGAAACAACTGGATGACATCTTGAAACAAGAAAAAGACAAAATATCATCTGCAGCAGGTTGGACAAATATCTGGAATTGAACCAGTCATGAAATACTATGACTTTGATGTGACAAATTTATATATGCTTCATTCTCACTGGATGTATTTTCTGTGTCATTGTCACAATAGGGACACGTCAGATCTTCCAGTCTTTTGAATGTGAGTCTCTTTGCCTCTCTCTCTGTCTGTCTGTCTGTCTCTCTCACACACACACACACACACACACTTGCTCCCTGATTAGTTAGTTTCGTTTTCATTAGTTTATTTTTGGCTGATTGGATAAGGCATCTGTCTATCACGACCTATGTTGGTGATAGACGGGCCAAATCAACCAATCAGACCAGTGAAGCATATGACGTACTAACATACGGGCATGTTCTTTAGACCTGCTTCTCGTTGCGGCACACCTCAACCCGCCTCAAAGCCAGCACTGATTGGTTCGTTTGTTTGGCAACCTGCTCCAAATTCTCATCAATGGAGAGTAGCCAGACTGAGCGAGTAATTAAAGACCTGAAGCTCGCAAGATCAGTTTGGTCTCACGAGGCTACCCCCCCCCCCACCCCCCACCCACACACACACACACACACACACACACATACACAGAGAGTTGATATGAGTGAAGGCGAAAAACCTCATCTTGAGCCGAGGTCCATAGACATTGAACTTGCAGGCTGCAGGCAGTTACAGAAGCTCAGACTACATGGCTTCTGGTGGCAGTGACACATTAGACAACAATGAGCTTCCATTTTACTATTTTTAGTCAAATCTGACTTTCAGAAAGATTATAAAACAAGCTCATGAATGTTATAAAGATTCAGGCTATTTTTTCACAGATGGAGACAACAGATATAAATTCGTTTTTTACAGAACTTTATTGTACACAAATGTTCAAAGGAGTGTTTGTGAGGATTTCACCTTTAATTCTCCATCTGACACATTTATTACTGGTTTACTGTGATTCTGTCTGTTTCAGTATCTCATATACAGACTGTTTGTCCTGAACCAAAGACCAGACAGGAATTCTTACAGTGTAAGCTACACACACACACACACACACACACACACACACACACACACACACACACACACACACACACACACACACACATTTGTGTGCACACAGGTACGCCTAAGGTATGCCTAAGAACACATAGTAAATACGTCTCTCTCCCTCACTCTTATCCACACACACACACACACACACACACACACACACACACACACACACACACATACACACACACACACACACACACACACACACACACACACACACACACACACATTTAAACACATAGTCATCTATTTCTCTCTTACATCTCCAATATTCTCTTGTGTGCATGCTTAGCACACACACACACACTTTGTGTGTGTGTGTGTGTGTGTGTGTGTGTGTGTGTGTGTGTGTGTGTGTGTGTGTGTGTGTGTGTGTGCATGCTTGCGTGTGTGTGTGTGTCTGTTTCCATGCGGAGATATCTACAGCCTCACTTATCTGTAAAACATTCCCTCTCATGAGAGAACACATAAATCACTTCTTAACACGTATTAACAACACACTCTCACACGCCCAACTTACATAAAACATGTTTGTTCTTTTCTCCCTCCATCAGATTCCTGTCACTTCACACTGGATCCAAACACAGCATACAGAGACCTCCATCTGTCTGAGGGGAACAGGAGGGTGGAGTGGAGAAATGAGCCCCAGTCATATCCTGATCATCCAGAGAGATTTGTCAACTGGGCTCAGGTGCTGTGTAGAGAGAGTGTGTCTGGACGCTGCTACTGGGAGGTGGAGTGGAGTGGGGAGTGGGTTTATATATCAGTCTCATATAAAAGCATCAGCAGGAAAGGAGGAGGTAATGCGTGTGGGTTTGGATATAATAATCAGTCCTGGAGTCTGGAGCTGCGCAGTTCCAGCTCCTCTTTCAGGCACAATAAGAAAGAGACTAAACTCCCTCTAGTGCGCAGCTCCAGAATAGGAGTGTATGTGGATCACAGGGCAGGAACTCTGGCCTTCTACAGCATCTCTGACACAATGACCCTCCTGCAAAGAGTCCAGACTACATTCACTAAGCCACTCTACCCTGGGCTTGGGTTTACGTTTTGTACTTATGGATCATCAGTGAAGCTGTCGTGACACACGGCATATATAGCTAGAGAAAACTGTAAAGGTTTCAGATATGCTTTATCACACATACACACATACATATAAGCATGTGCACACACACACACACACACACACACACACACACACACACACACACACACACACACACACACACACACACACACACACTACAGTCTCTCTTTCCTGGATCATTAACATCACATAAAACTACATACGCAGAGAATTCAGGGCTAAGATCAAACAAAAGTCATTCTTTCATGCCCATGATCTCAGAGCCCATCTTTTACAGTAATGCTGTCACACACACATACACACACACACACACACACACACACACACACACACCTATGAACAATGGGGTGATGTAAGCAATATCCCACCCCAGAAGCCGTGGGATCATCTGAGTGTAGATGAAGAACCTCATCTTGTTCAGAGATCCATAGACATTAAACATGCAGGCAGTTACAGAAGCCCAGACAACATGGCTGCAATTTCTAGTCAATTCTGACTCAGAAAATAAAAAAAAGTGATGAACATTGTAAAAATCCAGGCTTTATTTTGCATGGACTGAATCAACAGGTACTATCAATGACTTTTTACAGAAATTGATCATTTGTTCAAAGAAAGACACACCATTCACCTGACACTTTAAAAGGCAACTGTAACATGCATTTTTACCACACAGCCCTGTGACACGAATGTGACAAAGATGTAGCATTTGCAGACCTATTTTTCTTCTGCATAATCTCTACTGATAAGATGAAATCTGCACTTCATGTTAATTACTGATTTTACTGTGATTCTGTCTGTTTCAGTGTCTAATGTCCAAGCTGTTTGTCCTGAACCAAAGACCAGAGAGGAGTTCTTACAGTGTAAGCTGGACACACACACACACACACACACACACACACACACACACACACACACACACACACACACACACACACACACACACACACAATCTCTCTCTATCTATAAACACATACATCTTGCTCTCTCACACATGCACTCACATGGACGCACACGAACGCACACACATGCCATAGCCAACTCTCTCACAATACATAAAACCATCCATGCATGGATGTCTACAGTCAGTCTTACTTAGAAGTGAAACATTCCCTCTCATAAGAAACACACAACACACAACACAGCAGCAAACTCTCACTCGCCCAACTTATGACACATTTGTTCTTTTCTCCCCTCCATCAGATTCCTGTCACTTCACACTGGATCCAAACACAGCACACAGACTCCTCCATCTGTCTGAGGGGAACAGGAGGGTGGAGTTAAGAGCTGAGCTCCAGTCATATCCTGATCATCC
The DNA here is from genome assembly GCA_027497455.2 of Sardinella longiceps. Taxonomy (NCBI): domain Eukaryota; kingdom Metazoa; phylum Chordata; class Actinopteri; order Clupeiformes; family Clupeidae; genus Sardinella; species Sardinella longiceps. The sequence goes on along the minus strand of JAODXP020000019.1, from coordinate 37,238,160 downwards.
AGAGAGATTTGATGCGTGGCCTCAGGTGCTGTGTAGAGAGGGTGTGTCTGGACGCTGCTACTGGGAGGTGGAGTGGAGTGGGGAGATGGTTTCTATATCAGTCTCATATAAAAGCATCAGCAGGAAAGGATGGGGTGCTGAGTGTGGGTTTGGATTTAATAATCAGTCCTGGAGTCTGGACCTGAGCAGCTCCAGCTCCTCTTTCAGGCACAATAATAAAGAGACTAAACTCCCTCTAGTGCGCAGCTCCAGAATAGGAGTGTATGTGGATCACAGGGCAGGAACTCTGGCCTTCTACAGCATCTCTGACACAATGACCCTCCTGCACAGAGTCCAGACCACATTCACTCAACCGCTCTACCCTGGGTTTGGGTTTTATATTTGTGGATTGTATGTGAAGCTGTTGTGACCCACAACATATATAGCTGAAGAAAAATGTAATTCAGATACACTTTTATCACACACACACACACACACACACACGCATGCACACACACACACACACACACACACACACACACACACACACACACTACAATCATGTATGTACAGTATAGGGGTGATATAATGTTTGTCATCCTCCATGTGTAACTGATGTCTGCTAGGTAAGGACGCTGTGTGCTGGTTTTGGTAGGTTTGCTTGTTTTGACCTCACCAGTGTCAGCTGATGTAATAAACTCCTTTGGTAATTTGGGGAGCCTGTCATGTTTGTGTGACTCTCAGGGATTGAAGTATTGGTAACTTTCATTTAGATATTATTGGTAACTTTCATTTAAATATTTTTTCCATGTTGTAAATAAATGACACCATTGGCCCATCTGTTGCCTCTGTCTGATGTCTCCTACTGTGCACCACTCGACTACCCTATCACACATCGTAAAGAAAAGACCAGTACCAGATAGAGTGGAATCACTCAAATTCCCCACAACTGGAACAACCTTCCCCTTTACTACTGCTAGTAGTGGTTGTAGCACTTTTTACAACTCCTAAATAGAACAACTTTCTCTCTTTCTTTCCTTCTATCTATCTGCTCCTCTCTACTCCATTCACCCCTATGCTGCCTGGGCTCCATGGGTGTGGCTCGGATCGCCTGGTCCTGACTGCTGTGTGGTTGTCGTCTTTGGTAGGTTCTGTCTTTGGGCACTGGGCCACACCGTGTAACCCCCCCACCCCCCCACCCCCCTCCACATAGCCAATGCCTACAATGCATGAGCATACTTGCATACTTGGGTGAAATTCTTTATTATCTATTTCCAATTACCCTGCAAGAAACTCATTTTACTGACTGAAGTTATTTAAGAATGAGAGAGACAAAGGCCGTCTCTTCAGGTATGTAGAGTTATAAATACTACACATAAACTAATCATACAGTACATGAATGAATGAATAGCATTTTATTGTCATTTCCATTACATGTACAAGACATACAAGGAATTGAAATGGCGTTCCTCACTATCCCAGTGAAATACACAGACATGGCATTCATTACGACAATGACAGTGGCACGGCATACTTCATGACAATGGCAGTGACAAGGCATACTTCATGACAATGGCAATGACACACTGCATGGTGTGGTGGGGGGTAGGATAGGAGAGGCCGCTGCGCATTAACGCGCCGCCTAGTAGTAGTTTGGCAGAAAAGTTAAAAAGAATCACAAGAGGTGAGATGAGGAAAAAAAACTACAATTACTAGACTGAGCTCCAGAGGGAGCACAGTGTAGGAGCTGACAACAACCTCAGCACATAAAAACATTGATAAGACAGTCGACAGGACAAGACATTCAACCCATTCAACCCTGCCTCTTTTAATTAAATATAATTATTCTGATTAAACGGAATTATTTTGATTAATACTAGAGCTACAAGACCTTAAGCAACAGACACTTTGGGAAATTCTTGAAGAACTACCCCTTCAAGAGCACCTCTTAACCTAGAACGTACTACCTGGAATGTACTGAGTATGCCTTTACAATACACTCCAGTTCCAGTTGTCACATTCACATTTATGCATTTCGGAGAATAATTTCACCAAAAACATTATGTCACAATTATTGGTGTTCGTTTAACTGTTGCCCGGATTGTCTTACTTTATGAAATAGTATCAAGTAAATGCATGTTTGATTCACTTAAGGCTTTCCAACATAAAACAAACATTTTTGATATTACTGATATTTTTGATATTACTGCCATTACACCAGTTAATTGCCTTGCCTGTATTCACCTCTAGATGGAGACACATGTGTGTGTAACTATCCAGTTGCTCCACTTGGGGACACAGATTACATGACCCATATGAAAAAGTTTTATGTGAAACTTATAAGAAGTGTCATATAAAAAACATTTAAAAACCTTTCCTGCCAGAAACATATATTACCATCCAAATCTTATATGGCACATACTACAAAAGTGGCCTGTTTCTCATTTAAGTCATATATGAATGAAGCGCACAATATATATGATTTGAAGTAAATTATAAGGAACATTAAGTTTCAGTATATGAGACATTCAAATTACATATGATTTGTGTATGAAACATACATGTAACATACATGAAATTTATATAAAACTATTCAGGCTTTATATTTTGATAAGAATATAATGAACCCACATGGAATTGGTGAGACACAGCAGACAGTGAAGTTACCTATACTGACCTGGTACAGTGGGCTGCATGCTGGAGAGTAGGCCTACTGGCCCTTCCTTGCAGTACAGGGCCACAGCTGTCTGACACAAAACGTGGCAACAACACCTACCATGGCATCCCCATGTATAAAGAATATGGTATAAAATACATCAGTTTTTGTTTGGCTTTTTATTATATAGGACAGTGTAGAGATGGCAGGAAGCAAGTGGGAGAGAGAGAGATGGGGTGAGATCGGGAAATGACCTCGGGTCGGAATCGAACTCAGGTCCCCAGGGTAATGGTCTGACACTCTAGCCACTGAGCCACAGCGACCCACACATATGTCTTTAATATGTGAATTTGTGAATTGTCAGTGGCCTAATATCTGATGTCAATGTCCTATTGATATCCTTATAAGAATCTTATATGTATTTTAAAGGGAACTCAAAGGTCATACAAAATCCGTATAAAATGCATATAATGTGAAAGTTGATATATATAAACTTGACAATGGTTTTATACATGTATGTTGTATAAGAATCTCAGATGAGGTTTGTACGACTGCCAAACCACATGCAAAATACATTGCATATGTGAAGCTTATAACTTCTCATATGGAAGAATTTTATTTAAACTTTACAATGTTTCTATGTTTTATGTTATTCACACATTGGTGAAATTAAAGGAATATTTCACCTTTTTATGAAAATGAATCATTCATCCTCTTCCCTGAAGTTACATATGTGGGTAGAAGCATTTTGTCCCTAGTGCATGCGTTTTAGCTTAGCATAGGTGCTGGAATGTAAAGTAGCCAGATAGCAACTCTTTGGCTACATTACATTTCAGTGCCTATGCTAAGCTAAAGCTAAAATTTGGATTGCCAGACCAAAATGATTTTAGCCACATATGTAACTTCAGGGAAGAGGATGACTGACCAATTATCATAAAAAGTTAAAGTATTCCTTTAATTTCACCAATGTGTGAATCACATAAAACATAAACATATTGCAAATGCATTTGGCATGTGGTTTGACTGCCCTACACACCCTGAGATTCTTACACAACATATAGGCCTAAAACACTGTAAAGTTTATATAAATCTTTGACGTGTCATATACAATTCTTACATGGTGCAAAGTTGTATAAGTTTCACATTATATGGATTTTATATGGATTTTGCATGTGGTCTGAGTCCCCTATAAACCCCATATAAGATTCTTATACAACATAACAAAAACATTGTACAATGAAGTTTTACAGTATGTGCATTTTATATGGATTTTGTATGAGCTGTGAGTCCCCTATAAAAATTTTATTAAAATACATATAAGATTCTTATACAACATGTAGGAAAAATGTAAGTTTCATATAAATCTTTTTGGTATGGGGAGGTCTTGCGGCATGAGACTCTGAGGGGAACTTACTAGCAGAGAGGGAGATAACAGATGTATAAATAAGAGACACTATAATCTCAAACCTTCGGTATATTTTGAAAGCCATGAAAAGCGTCAGGAAAATGAATATTAAAAAGTTCAAATTCCTCACTGTTTTAGGCGTTGTTCCCACAGATTATATAAGGTCTCGCAGCCTCTGCAGGTAACATTGAACTTATTCTAACTAACATTCAATTTATTCTATATAACTATAACTAACATTGGATGTGCGGGTTATAACATGAAGCCATGCATTCAACTCTGTCTTTCTGTATGAGATGCTTTTCTGAGCACTTTGTACTGTATTGGACAAAATGACATTCATACCTTTATAGCATTCAATTATTTAAGCACCAGTCGAAATGATTACTCTGACATCCCTACCTACAGAAACTCATTTCAGGGAGGGGTTGTTCCCTCAGATTACATAAAGTCTCACAACCTCTGCAGGTGAACTAACTTGCAGAGGGTAACAGATGTATGAATTAGAGACACTATAATCTCAATTTATTCAAACCTTCAATGTATTTTCTGTCAAACTTAGTGAAATGAATATTGAATGTTAAATGTTGGAGTTCAAATTCCTCACTGTCTTACATTCTGCATCTATAATGACATTTCAGAATCTCTTAGAGCTGCATAACAACACTGTTCAGTCCACTAACAGTATGTTAAATGTGAACCTGATTTAAGTCCAGTTCCAGTCTTTCACTCAGACACACTGGTGTGTAATTGGCCACTCCCCATCCCTATACTTCCTGTCGTCTTCCTGACAGTTCTGATAAAGTGAAACTGAATTCTCACACTGTTCCGTCTTCTTCAGAGTGTGTGTGTGTTGTCGATGAGAGCTAGAAAATGGCAGAGGCTGTTTCTAAGGAAGAAGATTCTTTCACCTGTCCAGTGTGTCTGGATCTTCTGACTGATCCAGTGACTACTTCCTGTGGACATAATTTCTGTATGAGGTGCATTAATGGCTGCTGGGATCAGGAGGGTCAGAAAGGAGTCTACAGCTGCCCCCTGTGCAAACACACCTTCACTCCCAGACCTGTCCTCTACAAAAACCCTCTGATTGCTGAAATGGTGGAGAAATTTGTGAGGACCAGAAACCAAGCTGCACCAGCTGCTGTATCTACTGCTGGTCCTGGAGATGTGGAGTGTGACGTCTGCACTGGGAGAAAACTCAAAGCTGTCAAGTCCTGTTTAGACTGTCTGATGTCTTACTGTGAAACTCACTTCAAAGTTCACAATGACCTTCACCGAAGTAGGAAACACTCAGTGATCAATGCCACAGGCCAGCTACAGGAGAGGATCTGCTCCCGCCATAACAAAGTTATAGAAATATTTTGTCGAACTGATCAGAGTTGCATCTGCTACCTGTGTACAATGGACAAACATAAAGGCCACGACACAGTCACAGCTCTAGAAGAACGGACTGAGAAACATGTGAGTGTTTGAGTTATTTATACAGATTTCTGTTCAAGGAAATTGTATAATGTATAAAACTTTATCGTTTTATATTGTAACATTGTAAGGCTAATATAATATCTAATAATATCTACTGAATGTCCACAGAAGGGGAAGCAATAGAAGGGGAAGGGGCTGGAGAGTTATGACATTTTGGTAATCCTAAAAAACAAAATATAAGCAAGATGCCAAGACACTTTTCTTATAAATTAAACAGCTTCAATGAATAGACTAGCACATGATTAAATGCAATGCTAACATGTTTTGGCTGCCATCAAGGCCTTTATCAGGGCAAGGAATCATATCAGGTGCCAGTGCAAAGTCTCACCTGTTGTATAAAACCTGTCAAATATTCACAAGCTGCTTCAATACCGTTCCAGATGTGATGTTTTATCAGTTCATTTTTATGATCAGAAAGAGTTGTGTCAGACCCAGAGGAGATTCCAGCAGAGAATCCAGGAGAGAGAGAAGGAGCTGCAGGAGCTGAGGAAGGCTGTGGAGACTCTCAAGGTGAGAAATGACAAAACAAGAGCTGACTGATGGAAGCTTCAGCTCTCTGTTATTGTTCTGATTCTGGCTTTTGTGTTGAGGTGTAGATCACAACATGTACAGTGTCATTTTCTAGAAAAGGCTCTGTCCATCCGTAATGATGAAAACGTGACAATGATTTTTGATAAATTACACACGGGTGTCATTTAAATGCTGTGTGAAATCAGTGAGTAACTGCCACTTATGCCTCACCTGCCATCTCAAGGTGAGAAATGAGAAAACAAGAGCTGATTGATGGAAGGTGCCATTAGATCACAACATTTACAGTGTCATTTACACTCTCCATCTAACCCAGTACTAGAAAAAAGACTCTCTCCATCCATAATGATGAACACAAGATGATCACTTTTGATAAATTGCACATGGTAATTGAAATGGTGAATGAAGAAGTTCCACCGTTTCATAGAAGTGTGAGCTCAGTGACTAACTTCCTCACGTGCCATCTTTACTCCACAAAACATGAAACCCTTTTGAGCTTCACCTCCCTCTGTGTGTCTCCTGTCCTCCTCTTTGTGTGTCTCCTATCAGAGCTCTGCACAGACAGCAGTGGAGGACAGTGAGAGGATCTTTACTGAGATGATCCGCTCCATTGAGAGAAGACGCTCTGAGGTGACAGAGCTGATCAGAGCTCAGGAGAAGGCTGAGGTGAGTCGGGCTGAAGGACTCCTGAAGAGACTGGAGCAGGAGATTGCTGAGCTGAAGAGGAGAGATGCTGAGCTGGAGCAGCTTTCACACACAGAGGATCACATCCATTTTCTCAAGGTGACATCATTGTTGACATCACTGAATATAGAAGTGTTTTACATCTAAAGGTTATGCCAGAGATTTTTGATATCAGGCTTTTAGATAGGCTCATTTTCATAAATATTGATATACTTACAGAGAGCAATAACATACCTTAAGCATATTGTTTTAAGTATGCAGGTTACATTGGTATTTTTCGCCATTATATCAGCAGCCATTGGAAATACACAGTCTTGACTGTTTGGGTTGTCTCCCCTTTTGTATGTTTCTGTCCATAGAGTTTCCAGTCAGTCAGAGAATCTCCTCACTCTAAAGTTGTACCCACCATGACCTTCAACCAAAACATCTCTTTTGAGTCTGTGAAGAAATCAGTGTCTGCACTGAAGATGCAGCTGCAGAAACAACTGGATGACATCTGCAAACAAGAAAAAGACAAAATATCATCTGCAGCAGGTTGGACAAATATCTGGAATTGAACCAGTCATGAAATACTATGACTTTGATGTGACAAATTTATATTTATGCTTCATCCACACTGGATGTATTTTCTGTGTCTCTCACACAATAGGAAAACATCAGATCTTCCCGTCTGTAGAATGTGAGTTTCTATTCCTCTGTCTCTCTGTCTCTCTCACTCTCTCTCACACACACACACACACACACACACGCACGCACGCACGCACGCACACACACACACACACACACACACACACACACACACACACACACACACACATGCAGACATAGAAAGGTATCATCTGAGTGAAGATGAAGAACCTCATCTTGTTCAGAGATCCATAGACATTAAACATGCAGGCAGTTACAGAAGCCCAGACAACATGGCTGCAATTTTTAGTCAATTCCGACTCTGACAGAGAAAATAAAAAAAAGTGATGAACATTGTAAAAATCCAGGCTTTATTTTGCATGGACTGAATCAACAGGTACTATCAATTTCTTTTTACAGAAATTGATAATTTGTTCAAAGAAAGACACACCATTCACCTGACACTTTAAAAGGCAACTGTAACATGCATTTTTACCACACAGCCCAGTGACACTAATGTCACAAACATGTAGCATTTGCAGACCTATTTTTCTTCTGCATAATCTCTACTGATAAGATGAGATGAAACCTGCTCTTTATGTTAATTAATGATTTCACTGTGGTTCTGTCTGTTTTAGTGTCTGATGTACAGGCTGTTTGTCCTGAACCAAAGACCAGAGAGGAGTTCTTACAGTGTAAGCTGGACACACACACACACACACACACACACACACACACACACACACACACACACACACACACACACACACACACACACACACTGCACAAGTACATGCACAAAGGTTTGCCTCACTGAACATGGTAATTTCTCTGTCTGTCTCGCTCTCCTCTCTCACTCTTCCACACATCCATGCATGGATGTCTACAGTCAGTCTTACTTAGAAGTGAAACATTCTCTCCCGTTTGTTCTTTTCTCCCCTCCATCAGATTCCTGTCACTTCACACTGGATCCAAACACAGCATACATAAACCTCCATCTGTCTGAGGGGAACAGGAGGGTGGAAGGTATAGCTGAGCTCCAGTCATATCCTGATCATCCAGAGAGATTTGATGTGAAGCCTCAGGTGCTGTGTAGAGAGGGTGTGTCTGGACGCTGCTACTGGGAGGTGGAGGGGAGTGGGGAGTGGGGTTTATTTATATCAGTCTCATATAAAAGCATCAGCAGGAAAGGAAGAGGTGTTGTGTGTGGATTTGGACTTAATAATCAGTCCTGGAGTCTGTACCTGTACAGCTCCATCTCCTCTTTCTGGCACAATAATAAAGAGACTAAACTCCCTCTAGTGCGCAGCTCCAGAATAGGAGTGTATGTGGATCACAGGGCAGGAACTCTGGCCTTCTACAGCATCTCTGACACAATGACCCTCCTGCACAGAGTCCAGACTACATTCACTCATACACTCTACCCTGGCTTTAGGTTTTGTTCTTATGGATCGTATGTGAAGCTGTTGTGACCCGCAACACAACAGCTGGACAAAAAATGTAAAGATCTCTGATACACTTTTATCACACATACACACACATGTAAATGTGCGCATGCACATACACACATAGACACATAGACACACACACACACACACACACACACACACACACACACTACAATCATTCACTCTCTGGTTTTTGGATATATGGATAATCAGCACCATATCAAATTACATAAAGACATGAACGGCCATATAGACACATATACATACACATACACACACGCACACAACATGCCATACACAGTTCTGGTGGATGGATCAGATATTCTACTGTATCATGGGTGAGGATCAGAAGAGATCCATTCATTTAGTCGTAGATCTCTTGAGCCCCTGTAACCAACCCACACACACACACACACACACACACACACACACATGAACAATGAACAATATCATCCTATTCTTCTTCTATACATTTTTCTTTGTTTTTGCTGACACAAAATATGAGAGTTCCCCCACCTGCCAAATCCCACTTTAACCACTGTGTACAGTATAGGGCTGACCTAATTTATGTTTGTCATCCTCTATGTGTAACTGATGTCTGCTAGGTAAGGACGCTGTGTGCTGGTATTTGGTAGTTTTGACCTCACCAGTGTCAGCTGATGTAATAAACTGCTTTGGTAATTTGGGGATTGCTGTTTTCTGTCTGCTTTTGTATAGCCCTAGTGTTACAGTAAATGGCTTAAGACTGTTAAATATTCTGTCCAGGTTTTGTATTTGTAACTTTCATTTAAATATTTTTTCCACATTGTAAATAAATGACACCATTGGCCCATCTGTTGCCTCTGTCTGATGTCTCCTACTGTGCACCACTCGACTACCCTATCACACATCGTAAAGAAAAGACCAGTACCAGATAGAGTGGAATCACTCAAATTCTCCACAACTGGAACAACCTTCCCCTTTACTACTGCTAGTAGAGGTTGTAGCACTTTGTACAACTCATAATTAGAACAACTTTCTCTCTTTCTTTCCTTCTATCTATCTGCTCCTCTCTACTCCATTCACCCCTATGCTGCCTGGGCTCCATGGGTGTGGCTCGGATCGCCTGGTCCTGACTGCTGTGTGGTTGTCGTCTTTGGTAGGTTCTGTCTTTGGGCACTGGGCCACACCATGTAACCCCCCCCACACCCCCTCCACATAGCCAGTGAATACAATGCATGAGCATACTTACATACTTGGGGGTGAAATTCTTTATTATCTATTTCCAATTACCCTGCAAGAAACTCATTTTACTGACTGAAGTTATTTAAGGATGAGAGAGACAAAGGCCGTCTCTTCAGGTATGTAGAGTTATAAATACTACACATAAACTAATCAAACAGTACATGAATGAATGAATGAATGAATGAATAGCATTTTATTGTCAAGACATACAAGGAATTGAAATGGTGTTCCTCACTATCCCTACAGTGAAATACACAGACATGGCATTCATTACGACAATGACAGTGGCAAGGCATACTTCATGACAATGGCAATGACAAGGCATACTTCATGACAATGGCAATGACACACTGCATGGTGTGGTGGGGGGTAGGATAGGAGAGGCCGCTGCGCATTAGTGCACCGCCTAGTACTAGTTTGTCAGAAAAGTTAAAAAGAATCACAAGAGGTGAGATGAGGAAAAAAACCTACAATTCCTAGACTGAGCTCCAGAGGGAGCACAGTGTAGGAGCTGACAAAAACCTCAGCACATAAAAACATTGATAAGACAGTTGACAGGACAAGACATTCAACCCATTCAAGACATTCAACCCTGCCTCTTTTAATTAAATATAATTATTCTGATTAAACAGAATTATTTTGAGTAATACTAGAGCTACAAGACCTTAAGCAACAGACACTTTGGGAAATTCTTGAAGAACTACCCCTTCAAGAGCACCTCTTAACCTAGAACGTACTACCTGGAATGTACTGAGTATGCCTTTACAATACACTCCAGTTCCAGTTGTCACATTCACATTTATGCGTTTCGGAGAATAATTTCACCAAAATCATTATGTCACAATTATTGGTGTTCGTTTAACTGTTGCCCGGATTGTCTTACTTTATGAAATAGTATCAAGTAAATGCATGTTTGATTCACTTAAGGCTTTCCTACACAAAACAGACATTTTTGATATTAGTGATATTTTTGATATTACTGCCATTATACCAGTTAATTGCCTTGCCTGAAAGCTTTGCAAGACACAACAAATATTTTGATACTACCGCCAGATGTTGTACAGCCGAGCCCAATGCACATACTGCTAATTGATTGCCTCGCCTGTAACATTATTTTCCACCTCTAGATGGAGACACATGTGTGTGTAACTATCCAGTTGCTCCACTTGGGGCCACAGATTACATGACCCATATGAAAAAGTTTTATGTGAAACTTATAAGAAGTGTCATATAAAAACATATAAAAACCTTTCCTGCCAGAAACATATATTACTATCCAAATCTTATATGGCACATACTACAAAAGTGGCCCGTTTCTCATTTAAGACATATATATAATAAGTAAATTATAAGGAACATTAAGTTTCAGTATATGAGACATACAAATTACATATGGTTTGTGTATGAAACATACATGTAACATACATGAAATTTATATAAAACTATTCAGGCTTTATATTTTGATAAGAATATAATTAACCCACATGGAATTGGTGAGACACAGCAGACAGTGAAGTTACCAATACTGACCTGGTACAGTGGGCTGCATGCTGGAGAGTAGGCCTACTGGCCCTTTCTTGCGGTACAGGGCCACAGCTGTCTGACACAAAACGTGGCAACAACACCTACCATCGCATCCCCATGTATAAAGAATATGAAATAAAACACATCTGTTTTTTTTGGCTTTTATTATATAGGACAGTGTAGAGATGGCAGGAAGCGGAGAGAGATGGGGTTGAGATCAGGAAATGACCTCGGGTCGGAGTCGATCCCAGGTCCCCAGAGTAATGGTCTGACGCTCTAGCCACTGAGCCACGGCGACCCCACACATGTCTTTAATATGTGAATTTGTGAATTGTCAGTGGCCTAATATCTGATGTCAATATGCTAGTGATATCCTTATAAGAATCTTATATGTATTTTATAGGGGACTCAAAGGTCATACAAAATCCGTATAAAATGCATATAATGTGTAAGTTGATATATATAAACTTGCCAATGGTTTTATATGTTGTATAAGAATCTCAGATGAGGTTTGTACGACTGCCAAACCACATGCAAAATACATTGCATATGTGAAGCTTATAACTTCTCATATGGAAAAAATGTATTTAAACTTTACAATGTTTCTATGTTTTATGTGATTCACACATTGGTGAAATTAAAGGAATATTTCACCTTTTTATGAAAATTAATCATTCATCCTCTTCCCTGAAGTTACATATGTGGGTAAAAGCATTTTGTCCCTAGTGCATGCATTTTAGCTTAGCATAGGTGCTGGAATGTAAAGTAGCCAGATAGCAACTCTTTGGCTACATTACATTCCAGTGCCTATGCTAAGCTAAAGCTAAAATTTCGATTGCCAGACCAAAATGATTTTAGCCACATATGTAACTTCAGGGAAGAGGATGACTGACCAATTTTCATAAAAAGTTAAAGTATTCCTTTAATGTGTGAATCACATAAAACATACACATATAGAAACATTGCAAATGCATTTGGCATGTGGTTTGACTGCCCTACACACCCTCAGATTCTTATACAACATATTGGCCTAAAACATTGTAAAGTTTATATAAATCTTTTTCACATGGGACGAGTCATATACAATTCTTACATGGTACAAAGTTGTGTACGTTTCACATTATATGGATTTTATATGGATTTTGCGTGTGGCCTGAGTCCCCTATAAACCCCATATAAGATTCTTATACAACATAACAAAAACATTGTGCAATGAAGTTTTACAGTATGTGCACTGTATATATTGATTTTGTATGAGCTTTGAATCCCCTATAAAATACATATAAGATTCTTATACAACATGTAGGAAAAATGTAAGTTTCATATAAATCTTTTTGGTATGGGGAGGTCTTGCAGCATGAGTCTCTGAGGGGAATTTACTAGCAGAGAGAGAGAGATAACAGATGTATAAATAAGAGACACTATAATCTCAAACCTTCGGTATATTTTGAAAGCCATGAAAAGCGTCAGGAAAATGAATATTAAACAGTTCAAATTCCTCACTGTTTTAGGCGTTGTTCCCACAGATTATATAAGGTCTCACAGCCTCTGCAGGTGAACTAACTAACATTGGATGTGCGGGTTATAACATGAAGCCATGCATTCAACTCTGTCTTTCTGTATGAGATGCTTTCCTGAGCACTTTTTACTGTATTGGATAAAATGACATTCATACCTTGATTGCATCCAATTATTTAAGCACCAGTCAAAATTATTACTCAGACATCCCTACCTACAGAAACTCATTTCAGGGAGGCGTTGTTCCCTCAGATTCCATAAAGTCTCACAACCTCTGCAGGTGAACTAACTTGCAGAGGGTAACAGATGTACGAATTAGAGACACTATAATCTCAATTTATTCAAACCCTCAATGTATTTTCTGTCAAATTCATGAAAAAGGTCAGTGAAATAAATATTGAATGTTATATTTTGGAGTTCAAATTCCTCCCTGTCTTTCATTATGCATCTATAATGACATTTCAGAATCTCTTACAGCTGCATATGAACTCTTTTCAGTCCACTCACAGTATGTTAAATGTGAACCTGATCCAAGTCCAGTTCCAGTCTTTAACTCAGACACACTGGTGTGTAATTGGCCACTCCCCATCCCGATACTTCCTGTCATCTTCCTGACTGTTCTGATGAAGTGAAACTGAATTCTCACACTGTTCCGTCTTCTTCAGAGTGTGTGTGTGTTGTCGATGAGAGCTAGAAAATGGCAGAGGCTGTTTCTAAGGAAGAAGATTCTTTCACATGTCCAGTGTGTCTGGATCTGCTGAAGGATCCAGTAACTATTCCCTGTGGACATAATTTCTGTATGAGGTGCATTAATGACTGCTGGGATCAGGAGGATCAGGAAGGAGTCTACAGCTGCCCCCTGTGCAAACACACCTTCACTCCCAGACCTGTCCTCTACAAAAACCCTCTGATTGCTGAAATGGTGGAGAAATTTAGGAGGACCAGAATCCAAGCTGCACCAGCTGCTGTATCTACTGCTGGTCCTGGAGATGTGGAGTGTGACGTCTGCACTGGGAGAAAACTCAAAGCTGTCAAGTCCTGTTTAGACTGTCTGATGTCTTACTGTGAAACTCACTTCAAAGCTCACAATGACCTTCACCGAAGTAGGAAACACTCAGTGATCAATGCCACAGGCCAGCTACAGGAGAGGATCTGCTCCCGCCATAACAAAGTTATAGAAATATTTTGTCGAACTGATCAGAGTTGTATCTGCTACCTGTGTACAATGGACAAACATAAAGGCCACGACACAGTCACAGCTCTAGAAGAACGGACTGATAAACATGTGAGTACCTGAGTTATCTATACAGATTTCTGTTTATGGAAAAATCTTTGTAGATTGTGAGAGAACATTGTAAGGCTTTTCAAAATATCTAGTGAATGTCCACAGAGAAATGGAGGGGGAAAGGGCTGGAGGGCTACGGCATTTAGTTAGTAAAAAAAAAATCTAGGCCTTCACCAGGTAAAGGAATCATATCAGGTGCAACTACTGCTGTATAAAACCTGAGTCAACATGACTCACGTTTAATGCTGGTGCAAAAGGGGATTGAGTTACTAGAGCCTCAAGTGGGGGAGGGCCCTTTAATTCTGATTCTGGAATTTTATTTTCCTTGAGATATTAATGCAATATGGGTAATGGCCCATATACAATATAAGGGTAATGGCCTCTGGCCACTGCTTGTGGTGGCACAGGTGAGGTGCAGTTTGCCAACTCGGTAGTTGCAGGTTCGAGCCCCACACTGCCTGACCCCATCTAAGTATCCTTGATTAAGATACTGAATCCCAAACTGCTCACAACATTACCAAGAGGTTGGCCTAGTAATGGCCACTGTATGTGGATAAGGACTAGAGTTTGGTGCTACATACTCTGGCTGGCTGGACCTATTAAGGATATTTACTGAAAATATATTTGAAGACATGATTTTAATAGAGGAAATACAATCAATTGTGGTCCAAAATTCTAAATGATTAGAGAGCATAGTGATGTACAGTATGTGTGTTTGTTTATTATGAACAGAAAGAGTTGTGTCAGACCCAGAGGAGATTCCAGCAGAGAATCCAGGAGAGAGAGAAGGAGCTGCAGGAGCTGAGGAAGGCTGTGGAGACTCTCAAGGTGAGAAATGAGAAAACAAGAGCTGACTGATGGAAGATTCAGCTCTCTGTTACTGTTCTGATTCTGGCTTTTGTGTTGAGGTGCCATTAGATCAAAACATGTACAGTGGCATTTTCTAGAAAAGACTCTCTCCATCCGTAATAATGATGAACACATTAATCATTTTTGATAGATTACACTGTGTAATTTAAATGCTGAATGCAGAATTTCCACCTTTAACTAGAACTGTGAGCTCAGTGAGTAACTCTTTCACCTGCCATCTTTATGGCCCAAAACCATGAAACCCTTTTGAGCTTCACCTCCCTCTGTGTGTCTCCTGTCCTCCTCTTTGTGTGTCTCCTATCAGAGCTCTGCACAGACAGCAGTGGAGGACAGTGAGAGGATCTTTACTGAGATGATCCGCTCCATTGAGAGAAGACGCTCTGAGGTGACAGAGCTGATCAGAGCTCAGGAGAAGGCTGAGGTGAGTCGGGCTGAAGGAGTCCTGAAGAGACTGGAGCAGGAGATTGCTGAGCTGAAGAGGAGAGATGCTGAGCTGGAGCAGCTTTCACACACAGAGGATCACATCCATTTTCTCAAGGTGACATCATTGTTTACATCACACTGTATACAATATACTGTTTTGCACCTAAAATTTATACCAGATATCTTTTATATCAATCTTTTTTATTGTTGTATATAACATATTTATATTGATGTATTTACAGAGAGCAATAATGTATCTGAATCATATTATTTTAACACTTAAACATTGAGGTTTTATTTGTATTTTTCCCATTATATCAGCAGCCATTGGAAATGTACAGCCTTGACTGTTTGGGTTCTCTCCCCTTTTGTATGTTTCTGTCCATAGAGTTTCCAGTCAGTCAGAGAATCTCCTCACTCTAAAGATGTACCCACCATGACCTTCAACCAAAACATCTCTTTTGAGGCTGTGAGGAAATCAGTGTCTGCATTGAAGATGCAGCTGCAGAAACAACTGGATGACATCTTCAAACAAGAAAAAGACAAAATATCATCTGCAGCAGGTTGGATAAATATCTGGAATTGAACCAGTCATGAAATAATATGACTTTGATGAGACAAATTTATATTTATGCTTCATCCTCACTGTATGTATTTTCTGTGTTTATCTCATAATAGGGAAACATCAGATCTTCCAGTCTTTAGAATGTGAGTCTCTTTGCCTCTCTCTTTGCCTCTCTCTCTCTCTCTCTCTCTCTCTCTCTCTCTCTCTCTCTCTCTCTCTCTCTCTCACACACACACACACACACACACACACACACACACACACACACAAGCAGATATAGAAAGGGATCCTCTCAGTGAAGATGAAGAACCTCATCTTGTTCAGAGATCCATAGACATTAAACATGCAGGCAGTTACAGAAGCCCAGACAACATGGCTGCTTCAGGTGTCAATGACACAGCAGACATTAGTGTGCTCAACATGGAGCTTCAATTTTTAGTCAATTCTAACTTTGAGAGAGAATATAAACAAAACTCATTAACAGATGTGTGAACAGCTTTATTTGCATGAATCAACAGATATTACCATTACCAGCTTATTCTGTACAATTTGTTCACTTTTAAAGACACTCATTCACCTGACACTTTAAAGGGCAACTCTAACATGGATTTTTTTTACACAGCCCAGTGACATTAATGTGACAATCATGTAGCATTTGGAGTCGGACTATTTTTGTTCTCTATAATCTCTACTTATAAGATGAAATCTGCACTTCATGTTATTTACTAGATTTACTGTGATTCTGTCTGTTTCAGTGTCTGATGTCCAGGCTGTTTGTCCTGAACCAAAGATCAGAGAGGAGTTCTTAAAGTGTAAGCTGGACACACACAC
>JAODXP020000019.1:37217418-37221011 GCA_027497455.2 Sardinella longiceps | reverse complement strand
TCTAGACTGTAGATCCTGCCCACCTGTGTCTAGAACATTCTAGATTCTCTTCACCGGTGTCTGGGACAGAGTCTGCCCACCTGTGTCTAGAACATTCTAGATTCTGCACAACTGTGTATGAAACAGTCTAGATTCTACACACATTCCAGATTGTGCACACACACCTGAGTCAGAAACATTCTTGATTCTGCACACCTGTGTCTGGAGCCTTCTGGAATGTTCTCTGATGTGTCCTGTGTGTGTGTGTGTGTGTGTGTGTGTGTGTATGGGACGGCATTCTGCTGTTGGCTCCTGGCTAATATCCTGTTCTCCATGCCTGTGCTGCTGTACGCCGGATACATGATGCTGATCACCGCTGCGTTTATCTTCTTCTCCATGGCCTCCTTCTCCACCATCTACAACCTGCCCCAGTGCACCTTCACCATCGGAGACACACACTTTACCACTGCCTATAGTCACTCCTTCTGGCTCGCGCTCGCCACAGGTACACACACACACACACACACACACACACACACACATCTACAACCTGCCCCAGTGCACCTTCACCATCGGGGACACACACTTTACCACCGCCTATAGCCACTCCTTCTGGCTCGCGCTCGCCACAGGTACACACACACACACACACTCACACACACACACACACACACACACACACATCTACAACCTGCCCCAGTGCACCTTCACTATAGGAGACACACACTTTAATACATCCTATAGTCACTCCTTCTGGCTCGCGCTCGCCACAGGTACACACACACACACACACACACACACACACACATCTACAACCTGCCCCAGTGCACCTTCACCATCGGGGACACACACTTTACCACTGCCTATAGCCACTCCTTCTGGCTCGCGCTCGCCACAGGTACACACACACACACACACACACACACACACACACACATCTACAACCTGCCCCAGTGCACCTTCACCATCGGGGACACACACTTTACCACCGCCTATAGCCACTCCTTCTGGCTCGCGCTCGCCACAGGTACACACACACACACACACACCACACACACACACACACACACGCCCCGCACCTACACGACACACCTTACCACCCCATAGCACTCCTTCCGCCGCTCCCACACACACACACACACACACACACACACACACACACACACTCTACAACCTGCCCCAGTGCACCTTCACTATAGGAGACACACACTTTAATACATCCTATAGTCACTCCTTCTGGCTCGCGCTCGCCACAGGTACACACACACACACACATCTACAACCTGCCCCAGTGCACCTTCACCATCGGGGACACACACTTTACCACCGCCTATAGCCACTCCTTCTGGCTCGCGCTCGCCACAGGTACACACACACACACACACACACACACACACACACACACACACACACACACACATCTACAACCTGCCCCAGTGCACCTTCACTATAGGAGACACACACTTTACCACTGCCTATAGCCACTCCTTCTGGCTCGCGCTCGCCACAGGTACACACACACACACACTCACACACACACACACACACACACACACACACACATCTACAACCTGCCCCAGTGCACCTTCACTATAGGAGACACACACTTTACCACCGCCTACAGCCACTCCTTCTGGCTCGCGCTCGCCACAGGTACACACACACACACACACACACACACACACACACACACACATCTACAACCTGCCCCAGTGCACCTTTACTATAGGAGACACACACTTTACCACCGCCTATAGTCACTCCTTCTGGCTCGCACTCGCCACAGGTACACACACACACACACACACACACACACACACACACACACACACACACACACACACATCTACAACCTGCCCCAGTGCACCTTTACTATAGGAGACACACACTTTACCACCGCCTATAGTCACTCCTTCTGGCTCGCGCTCGCCACAGGTACACACACACACACACACACACACACACCCACACACACACACATCTACAACCTGCCCCAGTGCACCTTCACTATAGGAGACACACACTTTACCACCGCCTATAGTCACTCCTTCTGGCTCGCGCTCGCCACAGGTACACACACACACACACACACACACACACACACACACATCTACAACCTGCCCCAGTGCACCTTCACTATAGGAGACACACACTTTACCACCGCCTACAGCCACTCCTTCTGGCTCGCACTCGCCACAGGTACACACACCTGCTGATTGGGCTGCATCCTCAAGAGTGTGTGTGTGTGTGTGTGTGTGTGTGTGTTTTCTCAGGTGTGCTGTGCACGCTGATTGGGGTTCTGGTGGTTCTGTTGGACTGGTTGGTCCCGGAGCGGGTCAGGGAGGCCTTCAGTGTGGGCGGGGACGACGACGATGATGATGATGGCGCTGATGATGTCATCAAACACAACTTCCCCATTGGATACTTTAACGCTGATTTCCTGGAAGGCGTGGGCATCGAAGGAGTGCTGAGCAAAGCGGTCGCAGTGGACCCTCTGACTATCACAAACTTAGTGGTGAGAGAACACACACGCACGCACACACACACACATGCACATACACACACACACACACTCACACACACACTCACACACGCATGCACACACACTCTAGTCATCTCATGCAGCTGATTGAGAGAATGAAGGTCATCAGTAGTAGAAACAGTTTAACTGAAATATAAACAAGACCACTGTCAGTCTATTCACTAACTAATCCTTTAATGACAATATTTTCAGTCCATTCACTGAGTAACCCTTTCATGACATTATTATCAGTCCATACATCGAGTAACCCTTTAATGACAATATTAATAGTCCATTTACTGAGTAACCCTTTAATGACAATATTGGTAGTCCATTCACTGAGTAACCCTTTAATGAGGCTCCTTGTGTGATTCTTTCAGGAGAGACTCTGACTCCAGCATCCCTTCACCTGTGTCCCACCTGCCTCTTCATTAAACACCACACACACACACACACACACACACACACACCCCACCTGCACACATAAACACACACACACAAACACCAGCAGGAGAAGCTACAGTCAGATCTGCTGCAAGGACCGTCAGCACACACACACACACACACACACACACACACACACACACACACACCATACTGTGCCTGTGCCCTGAGCCTGATGTACATGTAGAATGTAAATACTATACTATATCTGAATGTACAGAATGTAAAAAAGATACTGTCTGTCAGTCTGAATGTAAATTCTATACGTCTGTCTGTCTGTCTGAATGTAAATATGATTCTGTCTGTCTGTCTGTCTGTCTGAATGTAAATATGATACTGTCTGTCTGTCTGTCTGTCTGAATGTAATATGATACTGTCTGTCTGTCTGTCTGTCTGAATGTAATATGATACTGTCTGTCTGTCTGTCTGTCTGTCTGTCTGAATGTAATATGATACTGTCTGTCTGTCTGTCTGTCTGTCTGTCTGAATGTAATATGATACTGTCTGTCTGTCTGTCTGTCTGAATGTAAATATGATACTGTCTGTCTGTCTGTCTGAATGTAATATGATACTGTCTGTCTGTCTGTCTGTCTGAATGTAATATGATACTGTCTGTCTGTCTGAATGTAATATGATACTGTCTGTCTGT
>JAODXP020000019.1:37202418-37207418 GCA_027497455.2 Sardinella longiceps | reverse complement strand
ACCACACAGGACAGGAGACCAACAAGAACCACAGGAGCGGGGAACTGTAGCATCCAATGAACAAAGAACCTAGATCTATGTGTTCTAGTGAGTGTGTGTGTGTGTGTGTGTGTGTGTGTGTGGAGAACACACTCACCGTCCACAAAGCTGGGAAAAGAGGGGTTCTTCTTCACCTATGGACAAGCAGAGGGAACAGAATCCAAAAGCAATTGAGCCGCATATGACTCCAATAATCCAAACAAGCAACAGAAAGGCTTATAATCTGGATATAATCTGGACATCCTTTGGAATAATAACATGAGAAATAATAGTTTTCTTAAATAAAGGCTTATAATCTGGATATAATCTGGACATCCTTTGGAATAATAACATGAGACTCAACTGAACAGGAAAAAATAATAGTTTTCTTAAATAAAGTGCAAACACAACCTAACTAAAACTTCTTCTCAAAGGCCTTTTTGAAAACCACTGCAAAGACTTCTGATGTCTGAAAGGTTTAGATGGTTCATCTGGACACTGGGGATGAGCTAGAGTGTGTCTACATTCTTCACGCTGGGGATTCAGAGCACAGAACCGTTCTGATACACCTCAGAGCACAGAACAGTTCCGATCGCACCAAAGACCACAGAACAGTTCTGCAATCTTACATCATAGAACCATTCTGACATATCTCAGAGCACAGAACAGTTCTGCAATCTTACATCATAGAACCGTTTTGACACACCTCAGAACCTCAGAGCACAGAACAGTTCTGCAGTCTCACCTGTGGGGCTCTGTGGTTCCTGTCGGTTCTGTTGGGTTCCGGTTGGGTCTGCGGTTGGTTGTGTTGGTGCTGCGGTGGGCTGTGGGCGTGGTCATGGAAGTGGGTGTGGTCAGGGTAGTGGGCGGAGCGACAGCGCTCGTTGCGGCTGCGTGGCGGCGGGGGGTCAGAGGGCATGAGGTCATCGGGCAGCACCAGCGGCAGACTGACAGGTCGGGGGTGATGCGAGCGCCCTCTCGGCCAATCAGAAGTCTCCCTGGAGTTGTGTGACCTCTCTGTGGTGCGGCTCATGCTGAGTGACCTCCTGACCTCGTCGGCCAGGTCCACCGTGACCTCTGGCCTAGGCTCATGCCCCTGTGTGTGCCACGACCTTTGATCCTCCTCCCTAGGCCCGGAGTACGGCCGTGCCCGCGACCCCTGCCCGCCGGTGTGTGTGTGTGTGTGTGTGTGTGAGTGTGTGTGTGATTGTGACAGTGACTCCACATGACACCTGCTACCCTCCGACCCCCGACGCTGCTGTGTGTTGCCATGGCAACTGTCTCTGCCACGCCTTCCTCCAGCTGATTGGGCCCTGGGGCTGCAACTGGGCTCCGCCCCCCTCCGCTCCTGTCCAATCCGACGGCCAGAATGAGAGTGTGACTCCACCCCTTCCTCTTCCTCCTCCTCTTCGTCCCCACTCTCACCTGTGCAGCTGCCATACTGATGGCATGGTGTGTGTGAGGGAGGTGTGTGTGTGTAAGCGGTTGTGTCTCTGCAGGCAGGTGTGTGTGTGTAGGAGGCGTGTGTGTCTCGCTGCTTGGGTGTATAAGGGGCTGCTGTGTCTGGTGTGTGTGTGTGTGTGTGGACTGGCCCTCCGGAGGGAGTGTGTGTGTCTGTCTGCGTCTCCTGCTGCCCCCCTCCTCCTCCTCCTCCTCCTCCTCTCTCCTCTTCCTCCCCCTCCTCTAACCGCCCCCCCCCACCCCCCGCATCCCCGTCCTGGTCTTCCTCTGCCTCCTCTCCCTCATAGGGGTAATAGTCTTCCTCCTCCTCTTCCTCCTCTTCTTCCTCCTCCTCCTCCGGCTCCTCCTCCTCATCTTCCTCATCCTCGGCCATGGGTGCGTGGATGAAGGTGTTCTCACTCAGTGGTTCTGGTGCGCTGTAGGCCAGTGTGTCTGGGTTCTGCTGGCCGGTCTGGTGTTGGGCTTGAGGGTGTGTGTGGGTCCAGCTCTGGCTGCTGGGCCTGGTGCTGGAGGTGGTGGGTGGGGCGCCGGTGTCGGTGTCGGAACTGGTGGTTCTGTTGGGCCCCAGGGCGCTGGCGCTGCTGGATCCGTCTCCGTTGTCCCCGCCCTCATGGCAGTCCAGCCCCTCCATGTAGCTCTCGTCCTCCGGGCAGCAGTGCACGTAGTAGGTCATCCCGTCCGCCTCTGTGTGCAGCTCCTCATCTTCATCACAGTCCTGCTCCTCTTCCTCCTCCTCCTCCTCTGGCTCCGAGCCCACGTTGTCATACTCCGACAGAGACTCCTCCTCCTCACGGCCACAGTGGGCGGGGCTATCATCCGGGGCGTCGTCATCATGATAAACTCCACCCTCATCTGAGGAGCAGTCTCCGTGGGCCTCACTGGGCACGTGCACCGGCTGGGCTGCTTTGGTTTCCATGGTGCTGCAGCTGGTGGGTTTGGTTTCCATGGTGTTACTGTGATGCTGTTTGGTTTCCATGGTGTTACTGTGATGCTGTTTGGTTTCCATGGCGTTGCTGTCATGCTGTTTGGTTTCTGTGGAGATACTGTGATGCTGTTTGGTTTCCATGGCGTTACTGTGATGCTGTTTGGTTTCCATAGTGATACTGTTATGCTGTTTGGTTTCCATGGTGTTACTGTGACGCTGTTTAGTTTCCAAGATGCTAGGGGGCTTGGTTTCCATGGCGTTAATGTGATGCTGTTTGGTTTCCATGGCGCTAATGTGATGCTGTTTGGTTTCCATGGCATTACTGTGAGATGGCCCCTCCCCTGAGCAGACTGGGGGGGTGGGAGTGGGCGGAGCAATTGCCTCAGACTCCACCCCCTGCCCCCGAGCCTTCAGCTTCTTCCTGTGAGCCTTGGCTGGCTTCATGGAGCATCCACCAACCTGAGGACACACACACACACACACACACACACACACAGTATGACAACAACATTCAATGGCAGGTCAAACTATAACTGCTACAGAAGCACTTTTTAATATTTTTAATAATGGACCGCTGTCAAGCAACAGTGAAACACAACGTTGTAACGTTTAACACACACACACACACACACACACACACTTGCCACTCCGTCAACTCCAACTAACCCACAGCATGGGAGTCTATGGGATGCTCTAACCTCTGACCTTTATAGCCCAGGCTCCTAACTCAGCAGCTACAAGCGCCCAAGGAATTGAGTTATGAGGATTTACACGTACTGCCGTCAGTCCTCGCTCTCACTGTGTGTGTGTGTGTGTGTGTGTGTGTGTGTGTGTGTGTGTGTGTAAGAGAGAGAGAGAGAGAGAGAGAGAGAGAGAGAGAGAGAGAGAGAGTAGTGACATCAGTGCTGGCATGTCCAGTCCTCTCTCTCACTGTGTGTGTGTGTGTATGTGAGAGTGTGTGTAAAAGAGAGAGAGAGAGAGAGATAGAGAGAGAGAGAAAGAGTGAGAGAGAGAGAGAGAGAGAGAGAGTAGTGACATCAGTGCTGGCATGTCCAGTCCTCTCTCTATTGCCAAACTGCAGGGGGGAACCAGTAATTCTCCCTGTGCTTTCATGCATGCTACCTCCCCCCCCAATCCAAAGTACACACACACACACACACACACTACCGACCTCTAACACAAAGAGCTTGTCCCCCGTAAGATCTGTGTAGGAGCCATGGCCATGTAGGCCCACCAGGCAGCTATGACCCTCACTGGCGTGTGCTGATTGGTGTTCAGGAAGCTTTTGGCCTGCATGCGGCCAGCGCTCTTATGATATGACCACAATATGTGTGTGGATGTGTGTCTGTGTGTATGTATAATGTGTGTGTGTGTGTGTGTGTGTGTGTGTGTGTGTGTGTGTGTGTGTGTGTCTGTATGTCTAATGTGTGTGTGTGTGTGTGTGTGTGTGTGTGTATGATATGACCACGAGCAGTGGTCAGCTAATCTACTGGAACACCGGAGACCTACTCGCGCCTCGCTTCGCGCACATACGACACAACCTACGGTTACGCCAAATGGCATAGCGCGTGCCTGCCGCAGCCTCCACCGGAGCCAATCAAACGAGGGGCAGCAGAAGGGATTATTTATTTCGGTTTCTATGAATGCACAATAGATCAATACACTAGTAATAACTGAGATACAAACACAGCCTCGCATGCAGGAGAAACACCGGGCCGTACAGACGAGTCACACACTGGATACACACACACACACACACACACACACACACACACACACACACACACACACGCCGGCTTTTGCGTAAACATTTACAGTTTATCACAGTCTTAAATTGGCACATGTGAACTACACACAGGCCTACCAAAGGCATCAAGCTTAGAGCGCCTTAGATCGCTCTGTTGTGAACGACTGAAACGTTTGGCTTTCTCTGTGCAATTAAACTGGCCTTCTTCAAATGAGCATCAACAAATACGAAGCTCGTCCCGCTAATGCACAGCAGGATCATGTGCATCCTATGTTGCGATGATAGTCTACTCGGATTACAGTTGCGACAAACACTGGCGAATTAATTCACCGTTAGGTTAACAGTGTACAGCATCGGAGCGCCAAATCATGTGTGCACCACAATTGCCCTCCTGCCCCATCTTAGTTCTAACGTTATCGGTGGTCTACACATGGGAAACACATCAGATATCTTACCGGATTCCTTCAAGAGACCTCGGTGGGTTGGGTTTGTGAACCCTCTCCGTGACACTCGCTGTATTGCAAAGAGCATCTATTGAGGACACCCCGGAACCTGGAGAATTTTTTTTTTTTTTTTGGAGAAAGACGCGTCTACCCGGGAATCTGTGTAACGGCGAAGCAGCATCCAGAGCATCCTTGGCACAGCAAGTGTGATCTAGTGATTGCGTCAGTATCATGCCTACTACACGAATATAAAACATTAACATATTCGTTTCGTAAAAAAAAAAAAACATATTCGTTTGTAAAAAATAAAAAAATAAAAAAATACATATATATAGGCCTATATATAGAGATAATTTATTTCTGGCTAGCGAGAGATATGATTGCAAGTGTGTAGTTGAAGTGTCTA
>JAODXP020000019.1:37184918-37189918 GCA_027497455.2 Sardinella longiceps | reverse complement strand
ACACACACCTGCCTGACTTGGTGGTGTGGAGCTCCACCTCTAACAGATACAAGGTCTCACACACACACACACACACACACACACACACACACTTTCTACAGAAATCCTCAAAATAGTACTATACATATATCTTGTACAAACTTTGTTTGTGTGTGTGTGCTGTCTGCGTGTCCTTCTGTGTGTTCTGTGTGTGTGTGTGTGTGTGCGTGTGTGTGTGTGTCCTTCTTTGTGTGTGTCTGCTCTCTGCGTGTGCCCTTCTGTGTGTGTGTGTGTGTGTGTGTGTGTGTGTGTGTGTGTGTAGCTGGTGGAGGTGAAGGGGCCGAATGACCGTCTGTCCCAGAAACAGCAGATCTGGTTGGACGAGCTGCGGAAGTGGGGTGCCGACGTGGAGGTGTGTCATGTGACCGCTACTGGGGCTCGTGCTGCCCGCCTCGACTGACAGACACACACACACACACACACACACACACACACACACACACACACACACACACACAGAGATGATCTGAGAGACTACACAAACACACTCTTGGACTACAGTGATATGAGCTGAAGATGAGCTCGAAAGCCCACAGTCTCATCTGTACACACACCCTCATGTGAGGGGGTGTGGCTTTGGTCGGGGTGGGGCTTTGATGGGCGGGGTTTTGTATTCAGTAAAGTTCTGAAGCTGCTGATGTCTCTCCTATGTGCAATGGAATGGAACTGTGAAATAAATAGTAACACTAAGCCTGGTGTCCTGTCATGAGCAAAGGTAGATTGTCCAAAAACCAGAATGCATTGCTCAGTCAACCACGCAGCTGTTCTTCTCGAACAAGCCCAAACCTTCAGTGTGGTGTGCTTGTGAATGGCAGCTGTAGCAGATGGACATGGTATGGTTTGACATTGATGTACTGTAGGCCCCACCTCCTCATTACTATACATCCCAAAATTAAGAAAGTTGGCATTTGCAAAATGGGCCATTTTTGGTAACATTTAGGCTAGCGGCGTGTAGGGAAAACATATTAGACCCCATAAACCATATATTCTTTGAAAGCTTATATGCCCAAGGTTTCACCCCAAACAATTCTCACATCCCACTCACCACCTTATTTTAAAGCTTATGCCTATTTTGGGGGAAAATGAAAAAATATGTGCATTTGTTGAACAAAAGTGCCTATGGAATGTAATAGAAAGTAATAAACCTTGAAAGTAATACTTTTAGGACCTTTAGGATCTCAGCTTTAGGATCTCAGTAAAGATAAATTTACATACAGTAGGTTCCATCCCCTCCTCCCCTTGATACCCATTCATAGATCCGCTGGTACTGGTGATTTTGGTGTGTATAGCCAATGCATTTGGACCTACCCCTTCTGCTATACCTTTTCTGAAAGCTTACATCCACAGGGTGTCCTTCCTATATAATGAACTGAGACAGGTCCCACCCTCTTCATCTTTTCACTAGCCATGTATATGGGTATATTTGAGGCTAATTTCATTAGTGTATAGCTCAATTGCATAGTAAAATTATTTTTCTGAAAAACTGGCCTATATTGGAACTGAACACATATCGAATTGACAAGAATTGGATTGACAAGAAGACATATTTCCTCAACTAGGATTTCTTAGGACTTTAAGTATGTTGTTTTGGACATCTTAAAGAAATGATCTAAGCTGAAAAAAATATTTTACAATTACTAAGCCCCAAAATGGGCTATTTTGCCTGGACTATGAGTACAGTCATGAGAACATACATATAGCCAATGCAATTGGACCTGAGGTGTTCAGGTTGAGTAGTTAAAAAAAGGCTTGCCTAAATGCCTATTATGTTTTTAGAGTGATTGGACAATGTGGAGTTACGCATCATGTCTATGCTTTGTGCAAGCAAATCAGATATCATATTCTAAACAAACACCCACAGCTCAATTACATGGACCAGACAGCTGTCTAAATGGTTTTGCATGTCCAAAGAAAATATTTGCTGTGTGTTTGAAGTGTTCTACTTCAACATGCTGACCACGGTCTAAACTATCAAATTCAGAATCTGCCTCTGTCTTTATTTTGCACACACACACACACACACACACACACAATACCACACCATAAGGAAGTTAGTTCTTTTAACTACTTACACACAAATGTTTTATCTGTTATACAATTTCTGCATGAATATCTGTCACTCAACTCTATACGTAATACATAAAATTCTTCCAGGAAATAAATTAGTTTGTCACATGTCAAAAATATCAATCAAATTTCTTCTCCAGCATTTTATAGTCATTCCTCTGGTAAGCAAACCCTCACTGCTTTACTGAACATTATTGGCATTGTATCGGTCTATGCATTGGCCCAAGGTTAAGTTAATAGTTGTTTTTTTTATAATACTATACTAATAATAACATTTTTTTATGTGTGTTTTGTATAAATCCCAGTGGCTTGCAATTGACTGCAGGTGTTTCTGAACATTTGAAGACTGTTTTAGAGAGATGAAATGTAGTGTAAGACTTAGTGGGAGGGAGATATTTAAGGGCTGTATTTAACTGGCATGAAGTTAACTCTTCTGTCTGTTGAGTTAGTTCAGTCAGAACCACAACTGCTTCCACTGCAATAAACAAACAAATAACCCTGTCAATCATGTGAAGCGTCTGATTCAGCTGGGTAGAGATGAGAGATCATTTGTGTTTTGTTG
Source organism: Sardinella longiceps (assembly GCA_027497455.2). Lineage (NCBI taxonomy): Eukaryota > Metazoa > Chordata > Actinopteri > Clupeiformes > Clupeidae > Sardinella > Sardinella longiceps. Next base: position 37,187,250 of record JAODXP020000019.1, on the reverse strand, counting down.
TAATAATATACTTGCATAATGGAATAAAAGCTTCAACTGTAGACTGCCAGTCCAGCATGAGCAGCGCCAACCAGAGGACCACATACAGTACACCGCGCTCCCCACACACCGCCGGCCGGCGCTCCCCAAGCTTTTCACCTGCATGTGACACGTCCGCCGTCCGCGCTCCACACACACCGCCCGCACTCCCCACACACCGCCGGCCGGCGCTCCCCAAGCTTTTAACCTGCATGGGACACGTAAGTCTGACTCAGACACTGGGACTCTGTGAGACTCAGAGAACAAGCTCAACTTGGGCTTTACTTGGCAACCAGTGCAAAAGAATTGATATGTGTATAAACCATTATATTTCTTGTTATGTAAGCGAAAGCCAAAACCAGTACATCTGAACATCTAAATCCTCTGTTATTTGAAAAAAAAACAGCTTTGCTATCTGGGTTTACATTTGTTTTTTTTGTTTGTTTTTATTTATATTTATTTTATTTTTTGCATGTTAAATGTTGTTAAATGTTAAATCATTTCAATCCCTTTTGATTACCAAATCTGGTCCCAGGTCGTCTCATCATGGAGATGTATAGTTATTCCTTAAACTCCAGCAGCACCAAGAACACCACTAATAACTTCTGCACTGATCACCCTGTGGGTCCTCTGATGTACGCCATAGTCAGTGTGCCCTCTTCCTGTGTGGGGACGTGGGCCAGCGGATGGCTTCTGTGGCTGCTGATCCAGATGCACCGGCGTGGCTCATCCAACAACCTCTACATGCTCAACCTCACCATCATGGACCTGCTATACAACCTCAGTGTAATTCCCTTTGTAATTAATACTTATACCTGGCGTGATGCCATGCTGTTAGAGATTATTTCCTTCTTGGCGATTTTCTGTATATGTTTGCTGCCTCTGTTTATGGCCTGTGTTTGTGTTGACTGCTACATAGCTGTGATCTATCCTATCTGGTACCTGAGAATGAAGAATGGGAGATACAGGACGGTCGTGTGTGTTCTGCTCTGGCCTCTCACGCTGTTCTCACTCTATATTAGTGCACAGAACGGAAAAGAGTTTTTTAAGAGCATTTCTATATTGTTATCTCTCTCTGCACTCGCCATCACTTTCTTTAATATTTCCACCTTTTGGGCACTGAGGAAACCGGATCCATCGGGAAGAGATGAAGTCCACCCGCAGAAACGGCGAGCAACCCAGAGCATCATTAACAATCTGGTTATGGCCCTACTCACCTACCCTCCCCTGGTGATTGTGTGCGCAGTCTACATCCTGGCGGAAATGGATCTGAATGAGTTTGGCTGCAGAGTCATGACTCCCAGTCTTACTATAGCCACAGCAGGGAGCAGTGTGATGACTCTGCTCTGCTCTACCTGGCCAATCTGGGGAAACTGCAGCGCATCAGGCAGCCATGTTGTACCAGAGCTGAGTGAATGCTTAGCCTGGGAATCACACAAATTATATGTGTTTGGGTGGACCAATCACCTGCCCAGAGATACGCAACTTAATTATACAGGTTTGTGTTAAGATTAGTGGTGGCAAAATTAACGCTTTAACTCAAGTAATTAATCCCAAAAAAATATGATGGATATGGTTTCACTTTCCTGGCGTACGTTAGGCTATGCTCAATCTCAACTATAAAATGGCTAGGTGTAGCCGGTAACGGTCCGCACCGCACACGGGTCTTGAACCCGCCAACCCTGCAAGCTACAAACTCCCAGCGTGGAAGTGGAACGCTCTAACCAACTGAGCCAAAACCCCAAGATTCTAACTCAGCTGTTAGAAGCGCCCATGGAATTGGGTGATGAGGATTTACACGTACTACCGCCGAGCTAGCTGGCCTCCGTTACATATGCTCAATTCCAACTATAAAATGGCTATGCTCAATCTCAACTATAATCTCCCTGAAATGGTTTGCTACTGGTCGATGTTAGAAAATGCTGTGCCGAAGCAAAACCAATCACACCACTCTTTCCTCTGACGTATGTGACGCGAAGGAAATTGCTTGAACAGGACTGAGAGCCGTTGGAGCTGCTCAAAGTTGATTGGTTCTCGACCAAGAGGGGGTAGTTCCCCTGTCTAGGGGAATTCAGAAATCCTGCCTGATCAGCAGCTGCCCGATCGGATCAGCGACAGCAATGCCGTAACCCTAGGTGTTACGGGCGTGCCAGTATGATAGTTATGATATTTTATGGTACTTTTATTAGACTCTCAGTTTCATCACTAGCTCACAGTGTAATATAATACATTAATATTAACTGCACATCTGGAGCTTTGAGAAATGCAATTTCAGTCTGCGTGCAATGTACTGTTGCAGTGCTTGATTGACAAT
>JAODXP020000019.1:37159918-37177418 GCA_027497455.2 Sardinella longiceps | reverse complement strand
ATTTTTTTTTTTTTTTAACTCTGTTTTATAACTGCCTGCCTAAATGCACTCTGGGCCACAAAGCAGAGATGGCACACACACACACACACACACACACACACACACACACACACACACACACACACACACACACTCACACACACACACACAGCGATGGGATCTGTTGACCATTAGTCTGTCCTGTCCAGTGTCTGCTGTGTTATTGTCTTCCAGGGCTGATAGTGGAAAAAAAAATCCTGAGCCTGAACTTTTCTTCCATCACAAGGAGGTGGGCACGGGTGGGGCTGTGTGACACACTTTTAGAACACTACTTGGTTATGAGCAAATTCCAAACATTCAGCTAGTAGGCAGTGATGGCCGTGCAAGGAAGCACATTAAAGTCAGAACATGTCATCTATCAATCCTCATCACTTCTGTGAGGGTAAAATGAGAAGAAAAAAATTAAATTTGAGTTTAATTGAGGACTTTTCCCAGTCATGTTGGTTCGCCTGAAATCAGGCACCGCGACTGAATACTATCAGGCCTGGTCTTCTGAGGGGAATGTGCAGTGTTATTGTGTTTAGTGCCTGTAAGTGTTTGCTTCTTGTTACTATGTTGGTAACAACTCTTATATTCCCATGCCCCACACACACACACAGAGAGAGAGAGAGAGAGAGAGAGAGAGAGAGAGAGAGAGAGAGAGAGAAGGAGAGACACACAGACAGATACCACAACAGACACAGACAGACAAACAGACATCATCACCAACACAGAGACAGTCAGACAGACAGACAGACAGACAGACAGATATCACCACAGATACTTCTCTGTATTCTCCCAGATGCTTAAGTTAAAATGGTGCTTAGTTCCATGCCTGCACTAAGCACTTTTCCAGTCTTAAGCAGCTGGGAGAATCCCACCCTATGAGAATATACATTAAACTCTATTATTGTTCTGCACATGAGGTGAGGATGTGAGCTGGCAGTCCAGTAAGGTTAGTGGTGATTCCCTCACCATGTCATGGGAGTAGGGGATGCCCAGGTAGGTGTCGAAGCCCTGGCGTGTGGGCAGGTACGTCCCATTGGGCCCCACGCCCAGGTGCCACTTGCCAATCATGGCGGTGTTGTAGCCCAGAGGCTTGAGCACCTCAGCGATGGTCGTCTCGTTCAGGGGGAGACCTCCTCTAGAACCGGGGTACAGAACCCCCGGATAGATCCCTGAGCGGGTCTGGTAGCGGCCTGTCAGCATCGATGCCCTACACAGAGCGAGACACACACACACACACACACACACAGAGAGAAAGAATATTCAGGGTCAGCGATGTGATTATATTTAATGACTTCATAGAGTTTATATTTTATTTTATTTTCATCTACATAGAGTTTAAATATTTAATTTTTAGTTTTCAAGATGTCAAGTTACAACGTGCACTAGTACACGCATTAAAAGGTTCACAGAAACATGGTCAGTCAATCTATGGTGGTCTAACGCAACACTTGGCTATTCCTCTGCTGGTCAATTTAACGTTTTTACGTAAATCTAACGTTATAGACATGCATTAGATGGGAACTGTGTTATAGTCCAGTTCCTTATGGCAAAATTCTGGCCTTTGTGGCAATTTCTTGGTGATTAGGTAAACTATGTATTTTTGGAAAGGTTATTGTCTAAGGAATCAGACAGTCAACGCTTGCATTTGCTCAGATGTCTCCAGTATATGGTGGCCATATTGAAGTTTAAAAAATGGCCAATATAAAACAATAGGCTTACATCTCAATAGGCTTCTTTTTTTCCTGTAGTCCAATCAAAATAAAACTTTATACAGTGAAAGTATACATTCAAGCATTTTTTTGTATTACAAGTTTTTCTGTAAATTAATTATAGTATGCAAATGAGCTACTGTATACTCATATTACTACTACACATTTTTGTATTCATGGGTAGTGAAGAGATGAGGAGGTTGGGACCTGTCTCAATTTATATTATATGACACCCTGTGGGAGGATGCTTTCAGAAAAGGTGTACTATACAGGGTAGATCAGTTTTCTTCTTAGTGTCTTAGCTAAATGCCAAAATCACCAGAGCCAAGTGATCTATAAATGGATATCAAAGGGAGGAGGGGGGTGGAACCTGTCTTAATTTATGTTTTCTGATATCCTAAGGCCTGCTGTTTTCCAAAAAGGTATGACTTATCAAGGTTAATTACTTTTTTCTACATTCCATAGGCACTTCGGTACGAAAAATGTACCAACATTAACATTATTATTATTAACATTATTCCTATATATTCCTTCACAAAGACATTTGGACAAATATATGGATTTTCTTACTCAGTATGTAATTACCTTTCCAAAAATGTATGATTTTCATAATCCCCCAAAAATTCAGACAAAACGACAGGAACTGGGGTATAAGCTGCAGGTTAACTTACCTTGAAGGACTACAGACAGGACTGGTCACATAAAAGTCGGTAAACCGCAGTCCTTGAGCCGCTAGTTTGTCCAGGTTTGGCGTCAGGGAGCTCGGGTGTCCGTAGCAGCCCAGGTCCCCGAAGCCCAGATCATCCGCAAACACCAGAACGAAATTTGGCCGTGGCGATGATGCCCCACATTGGAGCATACAACACAGGCAAGCAGACAGCAAGACAAACACTAACGGAAGACCCATGGTGTAAGTGTCCACATCAAAAACAACTAACGTTAGCTAGAAGTCCTTCTAACTTAATGAACTTAATTAAAATCTCCGTAGTGAAATCGCACGTCCCGGGTCGTTAATATTTCCCAAGTGTGTGTGTGAGCTCGCGTTATCCCACCGTACAAATCCTTTGCAGTCTTGGCCTAGGCCAACACAGATTTATATAATGGAGTAATTATTATATGATGTCTATGTAGGCCTACTCCATGACAACCGACCCTGAGATATCAAGGATCAAGGATCAAGGATTATATTTCTCACATAATGAAATACTTGCGTAAGACATGTAGTAAAATTGCATTATGAAAAGACAGAGAAAGACTAAAAGGAGAGAGGAGGGAAAAAAAAGATAGTCCAAGATAAAATAAATAAAACAATAAAAATCTAAAATAATAAATAAAAGATAACAAGACTAATTAGGCTACACCAAGTAAAGAAGTTCATGTTGTCATCAGGATCTTCCTCCAGAAAGGGACATATACGTGGAGGGGGCAGCTTAACAGGAGGGAGAAGGAGAGATGACGTGCACAGAGATCTTACCAACCCAGGCGGTTGGGGTTGTTCACTCTCAGGTGGCAACACAGCCCACTAGTGTAGGGTATAGTCCATGGTGTGGTCCCGCAACAGATCACAGCCAAGGTGGTATAGGCATTCAATCAACTCTTGGTAGGAACGCACTAATGCAGTCAGCGCAGCGCAGACTTCGCACAACCGAAGAGGGCAGGGTGGCGTACCTCCCACCTCTTCCATGTAGACCGAGGCCTATATTGCAGAACACTACAGCAGTGTAAATGCCTGGGCATCAGTGGATTAACATACATGCCAATAGCCACTAACCTACACTCAACCATTTCAACACTGCCAAGATTCAAGATTCAAGATACTTTATTTGTCACATGCATCATCACACGTGTACAACATGCAGTGAAATGTACTCTGATCCCCCCACAACTTTGCATTTAGCTAAAAATAGTCCAAATAAATAGAAGTAATAAAAAAATTCTATATGAATAGGTTTTACACATACAAACACACACACATGGACATTAATGCACATGTACACATGCATGCTGTACACACATGCACAGTAAAATACTCACACACTGTGCATATGTAATCACACAGGCACACACACACACACACACACACACACATTCCATTTCAGCTATGAAAGTACAGTATGTAGGCCTATTGGCAGCCAGTGACTTCACATGCATTTTAATGGTTAGATTTGGAAGCATAAACAATCAGCAGCATTCCATAATCTGGGTCTATAGTAAATGGATTAACAATCTGTGACATGCTGCACTAACAAATTATGGACACCAAAATATTTCACTATAACATCAAACATGACTTGCTTGATATGTCATGAAAGTATTTGGGTCTGTAAGAAAAATAATTTTAGCAGGTACTTCAATGCAAAACAAGCTAAGTAGCCTATATGCTTTAAATATGAATGTGTCCACAATGGAGACAGGAGTAAAGGCATGAGAAACATGAGAATTGACCAGTGTAATGCAGTGCAATTATATCTCCTCCTTTTGGTAGTATGGGGTATCAGAAACATTTAAAATTGATCAAATTGTTGTTGGTGCGTGTGTGTGTGTGTGTGTGTGTGTGTGTGTGTGTGTGTGTGTGTGTGTGTGTGTGTGTGTGTTTTTGAAATGGAGCAATGGGCATTCCTGGTCTTCCCTTGAGGAATGCAATGGGAGATGGGCAGCCAAGTCTATTAGCTGTTTGAAATATGAGAAGAAAACCATCATCATCATCTTCACTTAAAGTGCACTCACTCACTCACACACACACACACACACACACACACTGCTGCATGTGACTCATGGGCAGAGCACACACACACACACGCACTTTCTGTTAACTGACAATAAATATTTCTGTTGTTGGCAAGCTGGTGTGGGAGGCTACAAACTTTGAAAAAATCTTTTGCATTTGACCATTCCAAAAAAATGAATTTCTCTCACCTTTTCCTTCCCATAAAATTAGATGCTCTGATTGAATTAGGTCTACTGTTATCTCGATGAGGGCGACATGGTGTGTTATGGTCATGTAGAATTACTGAAAATAAATATAACATCTACTTACGGTGACACACGTAGGCCTATTTGTTACCACAATAAATAATGGAATTTATAAATGTATAAACTGGAAAGGCCGTGGTAATCGAAGACGTAATCCTGCGTCCAACGTCATGACGCTAGAGCCGTGAAGGGGCCATGAAAGCAAACGGCTGTAAACAGAGGGCGGCTGCGCCTAAGTAGGACAATAAGCTGGACGCGGTGTCAATGCCCTAACAATGGATGTTACCGATATGGTTATAATCAAATTAATCTGTCTGCTGTGCTTCATAAAAACCAATCAAGGTGAGTGACGATAATTTATTTTGCATTTTATAGCGTTAAACGTTTTTCGTGCAATGAAAGAGTACGGATGGAGAAAGACAGCTGAGGAGCAACATAGCGGAATCTGGCCTTGCCATTCGGTGGGATGCAAAATCAGCATTAGCAGTTAGCTTGCTACCGGTTGTTTTGTAGGCTTTGAGAAATAACAGTAAAACGCTATTATCTTAGCTGTAGTGAAGATTGCAGGATTCTTAGCTGATGCACACAATGCATGCGAAGCTGTTATCAACAAGCTTGCGAGCACTGATGATGCTGGCTATTAGATTATTTTCCGTTAGCAATAAAACGGAGAGATGCTAACCTGCGACCCAAGCCCCCTTTTGGTTGAAATCACGGATTTATAAGGGCGATAAATCATAACATCGCTTCATTCGCTTGCATTTTCGCACAACATGATTATGGATTACTGTTTACCGCACTGCTTATGAACCATGAAACATGCACCGGGGAAACATTGGTCAAATAAAATCTCTCCTGAAAATGGGTGGTTAACTCGACTGAATTGGCTAGCTGGCTGATGTCAACCAGATAAGATAGCTTGTTAGCACGTAAGCTACATTTTTATATATGATCTTATAGTGACAGCCCTGTGTCTTTGTCATGATTGCATTTCATGCAACGTTATGTGTTTTTAACGTCAACGTGGCGAAATTTGTCATATTATCGGAACCACCTTATTTTAATGGTTTGCCGGATATGGGGGGTCGAAAGGATGGACCAAATGGTTTGTTATTGTTAAAACATCTCAAGCTAGCTCTCTAAACTATGAGCATTTTCTTCGGACCGATATGGCAATTGATGTTGGTTCTCGCGATAAGCTAAAGATGTCAACAAACTGGTGTTCGTGATCTCACCTGAGGAGTGTTTGCGCACCAAAGATGCGCTGGTGCTGATTCTTGTTTATCTTAAACAAAACAACGCGTTTGATACCGTGGAAACAGTGTTCAATGGTCAGTGTTAAGCAGCAGAGCAATTATTTACCACAGTAAAGTCTTTGGGCAACTATTGATGGCTTCGTAACTTGAGAACAAGGTATTCTTCTAAAATCTCAAAATCTCAGTTTTGTTCTGGGATGTGTCTGTGCTGTCATTTCTGTAGGAACTAATGCCGTTGGACTCTGAAGTTGCCCCTTTAATCCACTACACATGCAGGCGTTGATATATGGACATGGTCCTTAAATGTTTTCTTTATGTTTGTGATTAGACATCTTTTCTGGTGGAGGTAAAAGCTGTTATAATAGTCACCCGCAGGGAAAATGAAGTGTTTTTAAAAAGGGGCCTAAACACTTTGAACTTAATTAGAGAGAGAGAGAGAATGAATATGCTGGGTGAGGACTAGTGTCCCCCCTCTTTGAGCATGTGGTCTGTCCCAGCTGTAGTATGAAGTATGTGAGTGTAGGTCCCTGTAGTATGGAGTATGTGAGAGTTGTTCTCTGTAGTATGTGTAGCCGACCCCAGGTCTCGAACCCGCCACCTGTCGGCTACAGCTAACCCCCGGCATGGGAGTCGAAGGCTCTAATTACTGAGCTAAAAGCCCAGGCTTCTAACTCAGCAGGTATAAAGCAGTTCATGAATGAGGATTTACACATACTGCCCCCAGCTAGCCAAGCTAGTTAGCATCCGTTACATATGGAGTATATGAGAGGAGTAGTTCCATGTGGAGTATATGAGAGGAGTAGTTCCATGTGGAGTATATGAGAGGAGTAGTTCCATGTGGAGTATATGAGAGGAGTAGTTCCATGTGGAGTATATGAGTATATGAGAGGAGTAGTTCCATCTGGAGTATATGAGTATATGAGAGGAGTAGTTCGATGTGGAGTATATGAGAGGAGTAGTTCCATGTGGAGTATATGAGTATATGAGAGGAGTAGTTCCATCTGGAGTATATGAGAGGAGTAGTTCCATCTGGAGTGGAGTGTATGAGAGGAGTAGTTCCATCTGGAGTATATGAGTATATGAGAGGAGTAGTTCGATGTGGAGTATATGAGAGGAGTAGTTCCATGTGGAGTATATGAGTATATGAGAGGAGTAGTTCCATCTGGAGTATATGAGTATATGAGAGGAGTAGTTCCATGTGGAGTATATGAGAGGAGTAGTTCCATCTGGAGTATATGAGTATATGAGAGGAGTAGTTCCATCTGGAGTATATGAGAGGAGTAGTTCCATCTGGAGTGGAGTATATGAGAGGAGTAGTTCCATATGGAGTGGAGTAGGCGTATGGGAGTGCCGGTCCCTGTAGGATGGTGGGAGAGGAGGAGGGGATGCTGTGGCTTGTTAACTGTAGGGAGAGGGAAGAGGAGGAGAAGATTGGAGAGAAGGAGGAGGAGGAGGAGGAGAAGATTGGAGAGAAGGAGGAGGAGGAAAAGATGATGAAGAGAAGAAGAGGGAGGGGATGCTGTGGCTGGCTAATTGAAGGCTCCTCTCTGCAGTCTGTGTTGAGTGTGGGGAGGTTCTGTGTTGAGTGTGGGGAGGTTCTGTGTTGAGTGTTGGTATGTTCTGTGTTGAGTGTGGGGAGGTTCTGTGTTGAGTGTGGGGAGGTTCTGTGTTGAGTGTGGGGAGGTTCTGTGTTGAGTGTGGGGAGGTTCTGTGTTGAGTGTTGGTATGTTCTGTGTTGGGAGGTTCTGTTAAGTGTTTGTTTGGAGGTTTTGTGTTTAGTGTTGAGTGTGGGGAGGATCTGTGTTGAGTGTGGGGAGGTTCTGTGTAGGCAGGTTCTGTGTTTAGTGTGGGGAGGTTCTGTGTTCTGTGTGGGGAGGTTCTGTGTTCTGTGTTCTGTGTGGGGAGGTTCTGTGTTCTGTGTTTAGTGTGAGAGGTTCTGTGTTCTGTGTTTAGTGTGAGAGGTTCTGTGTTCTGTGTGGGGAGGTTCTGTGTTCTGTGTTCTGTGTGGGGAGGTTCTGTGTTTAGTGTGGTGAGGTTCTGTGTTTAGTGTGAGAGGTTCTGTGTTCTGTGTGGGGAGGTTCTGTGCGGCTCTGCTCTGAATCTGCTGTTGGGTTTGTTCAGTGTGGCTGAGAGCAATGCATTCTGGGTGGGCAACCAAAAAACACTCTGAACACACTCTGAACACACCCCTCCCACCCCCAACACACACTCTTCCTGCCCTGAACACACTCTTCTCACACCGAACACACACCCATCCCACCCTGATCATACTCCCACCCCACCCTAACACCCCCCCCCCCCATACACACACACACCCTAAACACACCCTGAACACACACACCATTTCACAAGTTGAGTGTAAAGGAGGATACGTCAAGACAAGATTTTAGATGACAATCCAAGGTCCATATTTATTCAACAGCGTCAAGCATAGGCTATTCAGCAATAACCAATTGCCATTGATTAGTGAGTAATACGCACTGAGTATCTTTGCTAAATGATTGGTTAAAAATATGAAGGGGCTGTACTGTGTAGATGAAGGCTGCTAAATGATTGGTTAAAAATATGAAGGGCTGTACTATGTAGATGAAGGCTGCTAAATGATTGGTTAAAAATATGAAGGGGCTGTACTGTGTAGATGAAGGCTGCTAAATGATTGGTTAAAAATATGAAGGGGCTGTACTGTGTAGATGAAGGCTGCTAAATGATTGGTTAAAAATATGAAGGGACTGCTAAGGTTTTGTCAGTTTGAAGCCAGGTGGGAGTGGTTTAATGACCGTGTGGTTTTTAATTTGATATTTTAATATAATTATTTTCTTATATGGAAGTTGTACTTCTGTGGGGTGACAGTTAAATAGGGCTGGGCGATAAAACGATAGCGATATGAATCGCGATAGACACTTACTCGATAGCAATAGAAAATGCGCTCGATAGAACTTTCGATAGATTTTTTCCCCCGGGCGGATTCTAGCTCCGCTCTGTCTGCATTTTCAAGAGGCGCGCTGCGCTCATTGACTGCGCTCTACCAGAAAGGGCACGCACTGACTGATTGTTTACTGGTTAGCTGCTGCCACTCAGGCTTGCTTTTCATGTAGCCTGAAACTAGTCAGAGATACTTTCAGCTGATTCATGTTCTGATTTAGTAATGCAGGGCAATCGTAATTAATAACTGTGAGTAGATTGTTTGAAAAGTCGGAAAGGCCTGATGAACTACACTGTTCACATATGAACTTGTAAAGTACGACAGCTGACAGCTAACGGTGCACATGACGTTACTGGCTGCAGGGACAGATTTGACGATGTTAGCGCACAACGTTAGCAAGGTAAACATACAACAGACAAAGCTCAAACTAGCTAGTATGGTCAGCAACCTACTGAACACATTAAAGCTGAATGATTTTGTAATTTTACCTTAATCAAACTCATTGAAGTAATCCATGTTATCAAGTAGCCTTGTGTGAAGTGAAAAGCATGCCAGTGCACCAAAACAAACTTCGTTTTGAAGTCACATTATGCTAACGAGTCTGCTGCAGAACAGTTGCCACATAGGCAACAATGTAAACCATACAAAGCCCCTCTCTGATTGGCCTATTTAATAGATGAATAACATAACATATTTTAGTTAAAATATTAATTTCCTTTATGTATTGGTAGGCCTATTTATTCAGCTTATATTTTAGTGTGGAGAGACATTAGACTTCTCCTATTAAATTATTATTTTTTTGACTACTAGTTTTATTTAAGGGAGAGAATGGGCTACTTCAGGAGTTTAAAAGAACCCTAAAATAATAGGCCACTTTAAAGCAGAATTCAACCCTGCTCAAACACTATTTTTTAGTATATATTTATACATGACAGTGCTGCCATTTAATGTAATAACTCTATATTAAAAATAAAATATAAACCTTAAAAAAATTAAGGTGTTTTGCGCACCTGGACCCGTTTAAATACGTAATTAAAAAAATTCAATAATTATCGATATCGACCAATATACTGAGCCTATATCGTGATAGAGATTTCAGCCATATCGCCCAGCCCTACAGTTAAAGTCATGATTCATCCATCCTGTAGGTGGGGGGTAGTGCATCATAGAGAGCTTAGTTTGACATGTAATATAATGAAGGGGTCACGTGACCACACACAATGTTCTCATGATGGATGCAAACTAATCGTCTGAACAACGCAACTAAACAATGCAGCTGCTAATGGAGTGTCCAAGCTATGCTTTTGGGAACTCATGCGTTGTTGAGCACGTATCAGATTGACATACGGTAGTTACAATCAACATTTGTAGTTGTTTACTATGACTGATACTCTTGGGAGACAATAGAGTTGTGAGTCGCTCGCTCAAACTAATTACCTCACTCACGTCAGATGTAGCGCTACGCGCGAACATCTGATCCTCCGCGATAGACGATTTATTTCAGGTCAGTCAGATGCTCTCAGTTGCATCTAACTGAACATTACGTGCTTGGGTGCAGCAATGTAGTAGAACATGCACTGGTCAGCCAACCACGACTAGTAGAACCATGACTAGTGTTGCTAGTTGTTGGGTGAAGCAGTGTGTGGAACAGTGACTTAGTAGATACATGCACTAGTGTTCTACAGTAGTTGGCAGCCCTGATTAGTCAGTGTGTAGGAACATGATTGAGTGGAACATGACTCCAGTGGAATCATGACATCAGTGTTCCAGTGTTGGGTGAAGCAGTGTGTAGAACAGGACTGGTGGAACATGACTAGTGTTGGGTGAAGCAGTGTGTAGAACATGACTGGTGGAACATGACTAGTGTTCTAGTGTTGGGTGAAGCAGTGTGTAGAACATGACTGGTGGAACGAGACTGGTGGAACATGACTAGTGTTCTAGTGTTGGGTGAAGCAGTGTGTAGAACATGACTGGTGGAACGAGACTGGTGGAACATGACTAGTGTTCTAGTGTTGGGTGAAGCAGTGTGTAGAACATGACTGGTGGAACATGACTAGTGTTCTAGTGTTGGGTGAAGCAGTGTGTAGAACATGACTGGTGGAACATGACTAGTGTTCTAGTGTTGGGTGAAGCGGGCGATGTCAGGCTGTTATATGCCCATATACTGTATAATAGGATGTATGTATAATGCACATATAGGGATATTTATATTATTGCATAACCTATGTATTCCCATGTGGAACATTGTGTTCTTTGCCAGGTTACTACGGCAACCCGTTGAACAAGTACATCCGTCACTATGAGGGGCTATCCTACGACACGGAGCAGGTGCACGCGCTTCACCAGAGAGCCAAGCGGGCGCTGGCCCACGAGGACCGCGTGCTTCACCTGGACTTCCACGCCCACGGCAGGTGAGTCTCCTCTGTGGCTCTGCATACAGGTACACCTCTGTGTGTGTGTGTGTGTGTGTGTTAGTCTGCATCTCTGCGTACAGGTAGACCTATTAGTCTGCGGCTCTGGGTACAGGTAGACCTGTGTGTGTGTGTGTGTGTGTGTGTGTTAGTCTGCGGCTCTGGGTACAGGTAGACGTGTGTGTGTGTGTGTGTGTGTGTGTGTGTGTGTGTGTGTGTGTGTGTGTGTGTGTGTGTGTGTGTTAGTCTGCGGCTCTGGGTACAGGTAGACCTGTGTGTGTGTGTATGTGTATACAGGTAGACCTGTCTGTGTGTGTGTGTGTGTGTGTGTGATCAGATTTGGTTTGGGATGTGTAGTTTTCCGCATGAAAGTTCCATTCAATGAAACTGGTTACTATAGCAACACCAACGATTAAATACACTTTTTATTTTTAACACTTGGAAGACGTTAATTCTGACAGCCACGCAGGAAGACAAAATCAAATTCACTGAAAACAATACTTGGATGATTTGCCTCCTATGTTGTGGAAAAGGAAAGTCTTTCAAATAGATTTGGCCCACTTTCTTTGGAAATCATCCTACAATATTGACTAGTCTCTCTGGATAGCTATGGTCTGAAGTTAAAAGAGTAAAAGCTATAGTCAATCAGGCTTGGATGAAAACAAAACCCCTGACAGTCCTTACTCTCTCAGCTGGACCTCCAACAAGCTCAAAACCTCAAGGGCACATTTACAATAGCAGCCTGCTGTGCATTAGATTCAATAGCAGTCTACATTCGATTCAAGAGTCAAGAAAAGTCGTTATTTACCTGCCATTATGCTGGCTAGTAATTTTTGCTCCACAAGAGAATAAGTGTGTGTGTGTGTGTGTGTGTGTGTGTGTGTGTGTGTGTGTGAATGAGTGAGTGAGTGACAGAGAGTGAGTGGTCCCCATGTCTGTCCACCATGTGAGAGAAAAAAAACACAGGGTTAGGCCATCATTGTTGACTCTGTGTTCATAAGCCTTATTGCTTGATGGATCTATTAGTGTCGCTGGTTTTAGCCTTAAAACTTGCCATCCCCCTCATGGAAGTAGCCCACTGTACATTAGCCTCCTCTTGGTGGAAGTAACCCATATTAGCCTGTGGAGGTAGCCTCTGTGTAGCCTGTGTGTGTATCACCACATTCTCCTTTGCTATATGTGTGTGTGTGTGTGTGTGTGTGTGTGTGTGTGTGTGTTTGTGTGTGTATAACCGTCTTGTGTGCTCTGTCAGGCATTTTAACCTGCGTATGAAGAGGGACACCAGAGTCTTCGCCAATGACCTCAAGGTGGAGATATCTGGACAGGAGATGGACTACGACACCTCTCACATCTACACAGGAGAGATCTACGGTGAGACACACACACACACACTGACACACAAACACACCTCTCACATCTACACAGGAGAGATCTACGGTGAGACACACACACACACACACACACACACCTCTCACATCTACACAGGAGAGATCTACGGTGAGACACACACACACACACACACACATTGACACAAAAACTCACCTCACATCTACACAGGAGAGATCTACGGTGAGACACACACACACACATACACACACACTGACACACAAACACACCTCTCACATCTACACAGGAGAGATCTACGGTGAGACACACACACACACACATACACACACACTGACACACAAACACACCTCTCACATCTACACAGGAGAGATCTACGGTGAGACACACACACTGACACTCAAACACACCTCTCACATCTACACAGGAGAGATCTACGGTAAGACACACACACACACCTCTCTCACATCTACACAGGAAAGATATATAGTAAGACACGTGCGCACACACACACACCACACATTTACACAGGAGAGATCTACGGTGAGACACAAACATACACTCTCACACACACACACACACACACACACACACACACACACACACACTCACATCTATACAGGGGAGGTCTACGGTGAGACACACACACCTCTCACACACACACCTCACATTTACACAGGAGAGATCTACGGTAAGACACACACATACGTACCTCTCTCTCTCACACACACACATACCTCTCTCTCTCTCACACACACACACACACCTCTCACATACACATACACACACACACACCTCACATCTATACAGGGGAGGTCTACGGTGAGACACACACTCACACACACACACACACACTCACACACACACACACACACACACACACACACACACACACAGACACACACCTCATATTTACACAGGGGAGCTCAACAGTGAGATGATGATGATGATGATGGTATTGATGATGATGATCCCACAGGTGAGGAAGGCAGTCTGAGCCATGGTTCCGTTGTGGATGGGAAGTTTGAGGGCTTCATAGCGACTACTCGTGGAACCTACTACGTAGAACCGACCGAGAGGTACCTGCAGGACAAGAACGTTCCCTTCCACTCCGTCATCTACCACGAGGACGACATCAGTGAGTAACACACACACACACACATACACACACATCAGTGAGTAACACACACACACATACACACACATCAGTGAGTAACACACACACACATACACTGTTGAGACAACTGCTACTATCTCGTCTCGAGCTATCCCAACCGTACCCATAAACCATAAACACTTTCCTAAACTCACTACCCAAGGCTACCTATCTAGGGGTTCATACACAAATCTACTATTAGTCTAAGGTGTAATGCAATGACGTGAGACATAGCATATGTGCGATCTAATGATGGATGCAGCCAGGGAGAAAACAGTGTAAGGCTTACCTGCCGGGCCAGCCCTATCTTGGCCCGATGGCGGCCAACTCAAGCAGCGATGGACAGTAGTTCAACATGAGCCGTGAAAACAGCCTCCAATGGATGATGGACGATCCGAATTCGAATAGCGCGCGTCCACAACGAATCTCCCACTTCTCGCCCTCTCACAACGATGAACCGGGTGTTGTGTCCCTCCCCCAAGCTCCCATTTCTCGGGTTATATATCTTCCCAAACGCACAGGTGCAAAGCCACACACTGCCCCCTGGCATATGGGATGTGGAAAGTGGGTTGTGTAGTGTCTACTCTAAAGCACTACACTACCGTCCTAACATACACACACATCAGTGAGTACCACTAACGACTATTAATTAGTGAAGAGCTGTGATGTCATGATTAGACACAAGTGATGTCATCCTAGAGAGAGAGATGATGTCATCTGATGTCATCTTTAATGCTGGGAACAGACCTACCGACTTTCTCAGTCTTTTACGATTAGTGAGCCAAACCTACAGACTCAATCTGGGACGATTGAGGGTCGTTCATAAGCACAAACCTAACGATCGAGTTGTCGGCATTTTAATGTCATAATTGGTATCATAGCGACCTCAGAACGGACCGGTTAAGATCATATCAAACATGTTTGATTCAGTCCGACCCAGTCGTAATTGCGTCAACAATGGGAAGAATCGCATCATTATAAATCTGTCACCCAAACACACATAACGATTTTAGCAACGACTGAAACTTGCGACTACTCATGATTACCCGTGACTACCCGTGACTGGCCCTGACGTTCCATCGTATCAAAATCGGGGTTAATAATCGGTAGATCTGTTGCCAGCTTAAGAGAAGAGTGATGTCATCTTAGAGAGAGAGGAGTGATGTCATCTGATGTCATCTTAGAGAGAGGAGTGATGTCATCTTAGAGAGAGATGATGTCATCTGATGACATATTAGAGAGAGAGGAGTGATGTCATCTGATGTCATCTTTGAGAGAGGAGTGATGTCAGCTCAGAGAGAAGTGTCCTGCAGATGCGTGTGTGTGTGTGTATGTGTGTGTGTGTATTACTGACTGTACTGTGTGTGTGTGTGTGTGTGTGACTGACTGTGCTGTGCTGTGTGTGTGTGTGTGTGTGTGTGTGTGTGTGTGTGTGTGTGTGTGTGTGTGTGAGACTAACTGACTGTGCTGTGTGTGTGTGTGTGTGTGTGTATGTATATATGTGTGACTAACTGACTGTGCTGTGTGTGTGTGTGTGTGTGTGTGTGTGTGTGTGTGTGTGACTGACTGACTGTGTGTGTGTGTGTGTGTGTGTGTGTGTGTGTGTGTGTGTGACTAACTGACTGTGCTATGTGTGTGTGTATATATGTGTGTGACTAACTGACTGTGCTGTGTGTGTGTGTGTGTGTGTGTGTGTGTGTGCAGATTACCCCCATAAGTACGGGCACCAGGGTGGCTGTGCCGACCACAGTGTCTTTGAAAGGATGAAGAAGTTCCAGAACTCTGGAATGGACGAGCCTCACGTGAGTCAAACATAAACATTTAGGAATTTGCATCACATTTACATGAATGCATTTACATCACATACATATTTATGCATTTACATCACATATACTGTATATTTATGCATTGACATCACATGTACTCAGTCCACACTCTATTCAACACTGGGGCTGTTGGATCCATGAACTATGGCTTTGCGCTAAGTTCCAACACTGGTAATGACGCATGGACTTTCTTTGATTTTCTTTGCAAAAACAGTAATTCTTCAGTCTGGAGGGTGGTGATAATGCACCTAGTTTGTTTGGCATACAACACGAAGAAGAGAGTTTGTCGAGAACGAGCCTGAAGTTTTACAGCAAGAATGACGATACACGTTTTTTCATAAGCTCCTCAAGAAATAAGCAAAGAGTAACCAAAGATCACGGAATATTGCTTTTGGCTTGCGTTTCATTATCCCAGGATCTTGTATGCCCCGAGGAAATGATGCGTACCACGCCCCTTTTCTTCGGCAAGTGGTCTCGTTTCCTCATACAGCTCAGACTAGACAGAGCAACACCTCTGATGACAAATCCAACATGGGTGCGGCCTGTGTCACTTGCTGTTTTCATTGTGTTTGGACTGTTTTAGTGTTTAAATAACTATTTGAATCACTCATATTAACACTGCATCCATATAACTACCTATGGATGTGGGAGTCAGTGTTGTAGTGAGGCCAATGTTGAACACAGACTTGTAGCAAACAGGTGTCCTACATTTAGCCTAGGGTTGCTAACAGAAAACAAACAATGACGTGAACATTGTTTTGACCTCTCCAAGTGCTTTTCCACGTCGGAAGAGTTTGCATAATAAAATGCTTGAAGTGTAAAGTCACGTGACAATTTGAGCTCCGAGACGGCTCGAGGAGGATAATAAAAAGCACCATTACTCTCCCCAGAGTAACATTTAGCTGTAGGTGCCGGACATGTAGCCGCCCACCAACTTGTATGTGCATGAGTCTGATTGGCTGATCTGCTGTGATTGACAGGAGCATAATGAGATGCTGGAGGCGGAGCCGGGGGAGGGGCCTGTGCTGCTGAGGAAGAGGAGGATGGCCCAGCCAGAGAAGAACACCTGCCAACTCTTCATCCAGACCGACCACCTCTTCTTCAAGTACTACAAGACCAGAGAGGCTGTCATCGCACAGGTAACACACACACACACACACACACACACACACACACACACACACACACACACACACACACACACACACACACACCTGCCAACTCTTCATGCAGACCGTCCATGTTGTTGCTGAGCTCTTTTATTGAGATTAATTAAATGAAAAGATTAATTATTTAACTATTTAAGTGTCGGTGTTCACCATAGTGAGGCTCCACTGAGGTTTATCGGAGTGAGTCTGTCTGTCTGTCTGTCTGTCTGTGTCGGTCTGTCTGTCTGTCTGTGTGTGTCAGTCACTTAATGATTGACTGCCTGTCTCTCTCTCTGTGTGTGTGTGTGTGTGTGTGTGTGTGTGTGTGTGTGTGTGTGTGTGTGTGTGTGTGTGTGCGCGCGCAGATCTCTAGCCATGTGAAGGCCATTGATGCTATCTACCAGGGGACGGACTTTCAGGGCATCCGCAACATCAGCTTCATGGTCAAGAGGATTCGGGTGAGACTCACACATACTCTCATACACTCATACTCTCACACACTCACACACTCACACTCACACACACACACACACACACTCTGATACTCTGATACTGCACTCCGACACTCTCAACATAGCGCTCTAACAGTGCTCCGACCCTTCAACACTCCGCACTGACACTCCACACTGACACTCCAACACTCCACTCCCGACACTCCCGATGCTCTCACTCCACCACCCACACACACACTGTCACTTCAATACTCCACACCACCGACACTAACTAT
>JAODXP020000019.1:37152418-37157418 GCA_027497455.2 Sardinella longiceps | reverse complement strand
ACTAGCTGCCCCACTGACAGTCATGGTGTGTGTGTGTGTGTGTGTGTGTGTGTGTGTGTGTGTGTGTATAGAGTCTGGCCAGCCCATCTGTGGGAACGGTCTGGTGGAGCCGGGAGAGGAGTGTGACTGCGGCTACAGTGACCAGTGCAGGGACCAGTGTTGCTATGACGCCAACCAGCCTGACAACAAGAAATGCAAACTCAAGGCCAATAAAGTCTGCAGGTGAGGGGTGTGTGTGTGTGTGTGTGTGTGTGTGTGTGTGTGTGTGTGTGTGTGTGTGATTGTGTGTGTGATTGTGTGTGTGATTGTGTGTGTGATGTGTGTGTGTGTGTGTGTGTGTGTGTGATGTGTGTGTGTGTGTGTGTGTGTGAATATGAGTGCATACTCAGTGTGTGTGTGTGAATATGAGTGCATACTCAGTGTGTGTGTGTGTGTGTGTGTGTGTGTGTGTGTGTGTGTGTGAGTGAGAGAGGATATGAGTGTATACTAAATGTTTGTGTGAACTAATCTGCTTTCTTCCACTGTCTCCCCCCCCATCACTCCTTTACTCTCTCTCTCTCTCTCTCTCTCTCTCTCTCTCTCTCTCTCTCTCTCCCTCTGTCTCTCTCTCTCTCTCTCCTCTCTCTCTCTCTCCCTCCCTCTCCCTCCCTTCTCTCTCTCTCTCCCTCTCTCTCTCTCTCTCTCTCTCTCTCTCTCTCTCTCTCTCTCTCTCTCTCCCTCTATCTCTCTCTCTCCCTCTCTCTCTCCCCCCCCTCCCCAGTCCCAGCCAGGGGCCGTGCTGCATGCCTGAGTGCACATATAAGGGGCGTAACGATAAGTGTCGTGAGGAGTCGGAGTGCGCTCACCAGGGCATGTGCAACGGCGTCAGCGCCCAGTGCCCCACCTCCGAACCCAAGGCCAACTTCACCGCCTGCCACGGCGAGACGCAAGTCTGCCTCAATGGGGTAAGGAGTGTGTGTGTGTGTGTGTGTGTGTGTGGGCCGGCCAACTTCACCGCCTGCCACGGCGAGACGCAAGTCTGCCTCAATGGGGTAAGGACTCTGTGTGTGTGTGTGTGTGTGTGTGTGTGTGTGTGTGTGTGTGTGTGTGGGCCGGCCAACTTCACCGCCTGCCACGGGGAGACGCAAGTCTGCCTCAATGGGGTAAGGCCAGTGTGTGTGTGTGTGGGCCAACTTCACCGCCTGCCATGGCGAGAGCGTGTGTGTGTGTGTGTGTGTGTGTGTGTGTGTGTGTGTGTGAGGTATCGGTATATAACCGCCGTATTGTTTAATTTCCCTAATGACTGTCTTTGCTCTTGTGTGTGTGTGTGTGTGTGTGTGTGTGTGTGTGTGTGTCTCAGGGCTGCTCTGGCTCCATCTGTGAGAAGTACGGTCTGGAGGTGTGTACCTGTGCCAGTGTAGACGGCAAAGACGAGACAGAGCTTTGTCACGTGTGCTGCATGGAGAAGAGTAAGTACACACACACACACACACACACTCACACTCAAACACTCTCTCTCACACACACACACACACACACACACACATGTAGATATACCTTTAAATGTTATGGTGTGACAAAAAGGTTTTCTAAGCACCCCAGTCCCCTGTCGTTCTCTGGTGCTCCATGTTGGTGTGTGTAAGGAACCACCTGACTAAAGTGTATTGGAACTGGTGCTGTACAAACCTGATATGTCTGTGTGTGTGTGTGTGTGTGTGTGTGTGTGTGTGTGTGTGTGTGTGTGTGTGTGTGTGTGTGTGTGTGTGTGTGTACCATAAGTGTACTGGAACTGGTGCTGTATAAACCTGATGTGTGTGTGTGTGTGTGTGTGTGTGTGTGTGACTATAAGTGTACTGGAACTGTTGCTGTATAAACCCAATGCAGTGGATTAGAGTTAATTTGGCAGACAGGAGCTGGTGTGTGTGTGTGTGTGTCATTGTGATTGGCTAGAGGAGTCCAGTGTCCCTCACTGTGATTGGTTGACGTGTGTGTTGTGTCGCCCCCTACAGTGAACCCCAGTACCTGCAGCAGTACGGGTTCTGAGCGCTGGGTCCGGTTCTTTAACCGGCGGGTCACCACCCTCCAGGCGGGGTCTCCCTGCAACGACTTCAAGGGCTACTGCGACGTCTTCATGAAGTGCAGACTGGTGGACGCAGACGGACCGCTCGCTCGACTCAAGAAGGCCATATTCAACCCCGAGCTCTACGAGAACATCGCCGAGTGGATAGTGGTACGTGTCTCTCTCTCTCTCACTCACACACACACACACACACACACCCCTTGGTGACGGAAGAGCAGATGTGTGCATTCTTCAGTGCATTTGACCTTTTAACCTACAAGTCACACAACATTTGACTCGTGTGTGTGTGTGTGTGTGTGTGTGTGTGTGTGTGTGTGTGTGTGTGTGTGTGTGTGTGTGTGTGTGTGTGTGTGTGTGTGTGTGGTCGTGGTCTACAGGCCTACTGGTGGGCAGTCTTACTGATGGGTATTGCTTTGATCATGCTGATGGCCGGATTCATCAAGATCTGCAGTGTACACACACCAAGCAGCAACCCCAAACTACCGCCTCCCAAACCACTGCCAGGTGAGTGTGTACACACACACACACACACACACACACACACTATCCAGCATGTGCCTGCTGTCTGTCTCACCTGAGGGTAAGTCCACATGGCCGTGTTTTCCGGTACTTTTGTGTCGTTTGGGCCTTTAATCCACATGGCAACAGCGTTCTGGGTGGGCTGATCCGATATTTTTTCAGAACGGGTTCCAGAGTGGAGCGTTGCCGTTGCCGTTGCCTTGTGGACGCTTATCAGCCCCGTTGTCACCGTCAAATTAAATAACCTAACATGTGACCACCAACAGAAGTCCAGCTCTGTCAGCAACAACGTGTTTGACAGCTTTGATCCAGGTGCTGTGATTAGCTGCACTATATTGCTACAAAACCTCTAAATCCTTTTTAACTATCAAACTATCAGTTTGTCAGTTCTCAAATGCCTAGGCTGGTACAGTAGGCTAGGCTATAAAATCGCTAGCATAGCAATTTAGCCTAATGTTATTCCTGTGTAACCTGCTAGCTATCTGGAGTCAGTTTCCCAACAGCGTCGTTGCAAACTAACGTAGCAACTTCCGTGGTTGGAACGACGGTTGTCCGGCATTTGTGTTACCCAAAGCTGTCGCTAAGACTACAGTCTTTACAACTACAGTCGCTGGAACTTAGTCGTTACAACCACAGTAGTCTCACTGTCGTTAGTGTTTAGAATCGTTCCCCAACGGCGTCGGATGACCTTACCATCGGATGTGGGACTGTAGTTGCAGCGACAGGTGTATAGCTGTCGTTAAGCCTCACATGACCATTTCCTCGTCTGTTTGGGTCTTAAAACTGTCAAATTGAGCATCATTTGATGCATTACCCCCACCTACAGGATTAACTAATTCCCACTTCAACTTCACCATGTGGTAAGATGTTGTTTGAAACACAAATGCTCCAGTTATCCGTAGAAGTTTCAAAGAACAAACAAAGATAACTTACAACACGTCACCAACCATCACGAGTAGGCTACAGCATGTCAAATATATATATATAAAAAAAGACGACTTCGTTCCCGCCTGGATTCGAACCGGAGATTTGACAAAATACCAATCTGCTGCCACAGGTGTGCTTGGCCTTAACCCTCATCACCACCATTCCTGATAATTGGAATGAGGCACAACTCGTAGTTGACTATCAAAAGAAGTACGTTTTTAACTTTTTTTTTGTTTTGTATGGAGACTCATTAAATAACGTGGTTATCATCAAATAGCCCATACAAATTGAAACACTGTCATGTCGGGGAATATTATCGACCACTACCACTAAGTTTATCATTGTGTAGTTTATTTATCAACACTAGCGATTTTATGAGCTTAGTGATGCTACAACTTTAGCCATGCTATGTTGACATGCTTTTTGCAACGAGTGCTTCCGAATTCTCCCCGAACGCTGCCGAAACATCTGGGAACGATGTAGTTGGAACAATGTAAGTTGTAACCAATGTCGTCAGGACTAACATGTTACGACAGAACTTCAAGCGCGTTGGGAATTGGTCGTTGTTTGCCATCTTTATCGTTAGTAACTGCGTCGGACAACGGTGGTTAGCTAGCATCCGTTGGGAAACGGAGTCCAGAACCTAGTCATTGATCTGATCCATCCATCCCAACTATGTTAGTAAGTACCTTGTATGTTCATAAACGGACTTCACAAACCTTCAAGTTGAACGTCTATTAGTCTTAAAGCAGCATTTTAACAGCATAGATCCTTCCGACGAACTTTCACAAACTGTTGTGTTGACTTCTTCATGAGAAACAGGAGTCAGTTTCCCAACAGCGTCGTTGCAAACTAACGTAGCAACTTCCGTGGTTGGAACGACGGTTGTCCGGCATTTGTGTTACCCAAAGCTGTCGCTAAGACTACAGTCTTTACAACTACAGTCGCTGGAACTTAGTCGTTACAACCACAGTAGTCTCACTGTCGTTAGTGTTTAGAATCGTTCCCCAACGGCGTTGGATGACCTTACCATCGGATGTGGGACTGTAGTTGCAGCGACAGGTGTATAGCTGTCGTTAAGCCTCACATGACCATTTCCTCGTCTGTTTGGGTCTTAAAACTGTCAAATTGAGCATCATTTGATGCATTACCCCCACCTACAGGATTAACTAATTCCCACTTCAACTTCACCATGTGGTAAGATGCTGTTTGAAACACAAATGCTCCAGTTATCCATAGAAGTTTCAAAGAACAAACAAAGATAACTTACAACACATCACCAACCATCACGAGTAGGCTACAGCATGTCAAATATATATATATATATATATATATAAATATATATAAAAAAGACGACTTCGTTCCCGCCTGGATTCGAACCGGAGATTTGACAAAACACCAACCTGTTGCCACAGGTGTGCTTGGCCTTAACCCTCATCACCACCGTTCCAGATAATTAGATTGAGGCACAACTCGTAATTGACTATCAAAAGAA
>JAODXP020000019.1:37144918-37147418 GCA_027497455.2 Sardinella longiceps | reverse complement strand
TTGAAGATAAATATGACATTTTGATATTATGTGTCATTTTCCCTTTGCTTTGTCTTACAAATTGAAGAGAGGATTTTGCCAGTGACATTGATGTGTGAAAAAAAACTGTTAATTTCTGGCAGCTTGAAAACACTGACCATTCTTTGAATTAAGTTGTTATTTCTGCTCTGTGTGTGTGTGTGTGTGTGTGTGTGTGTGTGTGTGTGTGTGTATGACTAACCATTGACCATTCTATGAGTTTAATTCTTATTTCTGTCATGAGTGAGTGTGTGAATGTGAGAGAAAGACGTAACATTGACCTAGTGTGTGTGTGTGTGTGTGTGTGTGCATCAGAGAGAGACGTAACTTTGACCATTCGACGAGTTCAGTTTTTTCTCTTCAGGTTGGATTGGTTGGGGTGCTGGTGTGTGTGTTGGGGGGGATGCTGGTGTGTGTGTTTGTGCTGGAGCCGGTCAAAGTGTGTGTGAGTCCAGCACTCGTGTGGGATTTGCGGCTCTCGAGATCCTGTGGTGTGTGTGGGGGGTGCTGGTGTGTGTGTGTGTGTGTGTTTGTGTGGCTCTCGAGATCCTGTGTGTGTGTGTGTGTGTGTGTGTGTGTGTGTGTGCGTGTGTGTGTGTGTGTTTGTGTGGCTCTCGTGGTCCTGTGGTGTGTGTGGGGGTTGCTTGTGTGTGTGTGTGTGGCTCTCGTGGTCCTGTGGTGCCCAGAAACAGCAACTCTATTGCCTGGCCGTTCATTTGACTATTTGACTATTTCTAGCTGGGTTGATTTTGGTTTCTTTTGCGTAGTCTTGCTAAGAGTCTAGAGAAGCACTGACATGGGAAGTCCAAAGTGAGTGGAAATGTCGTAGGTTATGTAGGCTGAAAGATCACCACGTTGAAAAAGAAAAAAAGAAAACAAAACTACTACTGTCTGGCGTTTTAATGTTCACTGTGTTTTATACAGTACACACCCTTTTTGTTCACTTTGAACATTTTTACTTAACATTTCAAAACGTATTGTGCAAAGAGATGTAATTTTTTGGAGTACTTGAAATGCATTAATAAAAAGACTCAGTTGAACTTCTGCTTCCAGTACTGCCCATCTGTGGACTCGAAGAGAGAGAGAGTGTGTGTGTCTGTGTCTGTGTGTGAGAGTGTGAGTGTGAGATGGGACGGAGGGAGGGAGGGTTTGGAATTACTTGATTTCTTGATTCAAATTAGTGTGGATAATAGAAAATAAGAGTCCTTATTAGAGATGGGTGATTTTATTTGAAATGATGAATGTGTTCTTCAGACTCTGCTTCCATTTAAATAGCCACCTTTGCAGGGATTAGATCCAAACAACTAATCAATGACATCCTGTCAATCAGATATCTATCAATGAGAGACTGTCAATCAGGCCTCGTTTTAGAAGCTTGGATTGGCCTACTTTGTGTGGAGGTAGGAAAAGGGACATTTGTAGAGATTTGAAAGCTCTTGAGGAATGAAGAATACCACAAGATTTAGCAAAGCCATAAAGTACAGTCCACTATGATTACCAAACTCATCCTGCAACAGACAAACAACCAAATACACACCTAGAAACAAGGGTTATCGCTAAGCTAGGCTACTTCAAGTGACAAACATGTGCATTAAGCCAATGATGAATGCTTTATCGTTAGGCTAATTTAGATAATAATTACAAATGCATGAGGCTAATGATGAATGTTTTACCGCTAGGTTAGCCTAGGCGACTTCAGGTAACAATGATGAATATGCATGAGGCTAATGATGAATGTTTTACCGTTAGGCTGGTCTATGTGATTATGTAAAGTTAGGCTGGTCTATGTGACTATGTAAAACATGTGCATGAGGCTAATGATGAATGTTTTACCGCTAAGCTAATTCAGGTAACAATGATAATCGTGCATGAGGCTAATGATGAATGTTTTACCTCTAGGCTTGGCTAGGCTGGTTCAAGTGACAAACATGTGCAAGTGTAACGGAGGCGGATAGCTCAGCAGTAGTACGTGTAAATCCTCATCACCCAATTCCATGGGCGCTTCTAACGGCTGAGTTAGAAACTTGGGCTTTTAGCTCAGTTGGTTAGAGCGTCCCACTCCCACGCCGGGAGTTTGTAGTTTGGGGGGAGGCGGTTTCGAGACCCGTGTGCGGTGCGGACCGCCACCGGCTACACATGTGGTTAATGATGAATGTTTTACCGCTAAGCTAGTCTATGTGACTATGTAAAATATGTACATGAGGTTAATGATGAATGTTTCACCTCTAGACTAGGCTAGGCTGGTCCAAGTGACAAACGTGCATGAGGTTAATTATGAATGCTTTACCGCTAGGCTAATTCAGGTGACAAACGTGCATTAAGCCAATGATGAATGTTTTAGACTAGTCTATGTGACTGACTATGTAAAACATGTGCATGAGGCTAATGATGAATATTTTACCGCTAAGCTAGTCTATGTGACTATGTAAAACATGTGCATGAAGAATGTTTTACCACTAGGATAGCCTAGGCTAGTTCTTAA
>JAODXP020000019.1:37134918-37137418 GCA_027497455.2 Sardinella longiceps | reverse complement strand
CACACACACACACACACACACACACACACACACACACACACACACAGTTAAGATGTTAGGCTCATGGCAGAGCACTCCTTACAAACACACCTGAGACACTGAGAGTCCCAGAGTGGCTCTTCAGTCTGGTAGCTCTGGCCTATGTATATACTACTAGTATGTGTGTGTGTGTGTGTGTGTGTGTGTGTGTGTGTGTGTGTGTGTGTGTGTGTGTGTGTGTGTATGTGCATAGGAGCCTCATCTGGGAGCCCTGTGGTCCAGCTGGTTCTGTTGAACTACTAGCGTCTGTGTTCTGACCCGTCTGATTACTACTGTAGCGTAAAGTTCTGACCTGTCTGATTGCTAGTGTGTGTAGAGTTCTAACCCGTTTGATCCGTTTGACTACTAGTCTCTGTTGAGTTCTGGCCCGTCTGACTACGACTGTAGGATTCTGACCCGTCTGATTAGTGTGTCACTGTCGAGTTCTGGCCCGTCTGGACCCGGCTCTTTTGGACTCCTACCCTTTGTCCAGTACTGAGTATGAGTGTGTGTGTGTGTGTGTGTGTGTGTGGAGTTCTGGCCCGTTTGGACCTGGCTCTTTTGGACTCCTACCCTTTGTTCAGTACTGAGTATGAGTGTGTGGTGTGTGTGTGTGTGTGTGTGTGTGTGTGTGTGTGTGTGTGTGTGTGTGTGTGTGTGTGTGTGTGTGTGTGTGAGAGTTCTGGCCCGTCTGGTCCCGGCTCTTTTGGACTCCTACCCTTTGTCCAGTACTGAGTATGAGTGTGTGTGTGTGTGTGTGTGTGTGTGTGTGTGTGTGTGTGTGTGTGTGTGGTCTGGCTCTTTTGGACTCCTACCCTTTGCCCAGTACTGAGTACTAGTGTGTGTGTGTGTGTGTGTGTGTGTGTGTGTGTGTGTGTGTGTGTGTGTGTGTGTGTGTGTGTGTGTGTGTGTGCCCAGCTGGCCTGAGTGGGTTTTGTTTGTTTTGAGCTTTTGCCAATTTGCTGAACTTTGAACTCCGCAGTGAAGCTGCTCGTCCTGTGGACAGTGTGTGTGTGGACAGAGTGTGTGTTAGCTGCTGGACCCGCGCACTTCAGTTTGGACATTTGGACACGTCATTCCACATCATTGCACACATCACACACACACATACACACACACACACACACACACACACACACACACACACAGCACTGAGACATTATGTCTGTCACTCCATTCTTAAAGAGCGACTCTGAATTCTACAGAATATACTTTCTCTAATAGAATCATCATACATTCTCTGTCATACAGCTGCTAATATAACAACTGGACCAGTTACTGTAGCTTCACACAGTTAGCTGCTTATTTAACAAGTGGAGCAGTTAGCTTCATACAGTTTAGCTCCCAATATAACAAGTGGAGCAGTTAGCTCCTGATAGTTGGCTCCCAACAGAAACACTCGCTGTTTCCCAAAATGCCTTCTGCTTGACTGCTACAGTATGTTCTACTAGTATACTGATCTCTGCAGCAAGCAGTGTGTAGCGTGCAGTACATTACCAATATCACAGGAGTAGTATGGGGCTTAATTACACACACACACACACACACACACCGTTTCTGAAGATGTTCTACTAGTATACTGATCTCTGCAGCAAGCAGTGTGTAGCATGCAGTACATTACCAATATCACAGGAGTAGTATGGGGCTCAATTACACACACACACACACACACACACACACACACACACACACACCGTTTCTGAAGATGTTCTACTAGTATACTGATCTCTGCAGCAAGCAGTGTGTAGCGTGCAGTACATTACATTATGCAGGAGTAGTATGGGGCTCAATTAACCTTCAGTCAGGTCGATTAATTAACGAGGTTCTGGTCATGTGGTCAGTGGAGCTCAGCCAGTCAGATAGAGCACCTGCAGCCAAGTAATTAATTGTGGGAAGCAGTAAGCCTAGAGTGTGCTGCACTGTGTGCTGGGGCACCATAGAAATTATATATGTATAATTTCTATGCTGGGGCACAAGCAGTGTGTAGCACATTAGCATAGCAGTACAGTATGCCATTACAGAACAGTTAGATCCTCACAGTTAGCTACTGGAACAGCTACCTCCCAAAAGCTATCTCCCAACAGAACCACTGGAACAGTTAGCTCCTCACAGTTTAGTTCCCAACTGAACCACTGGAACAGTTAGCTCCTCACAGTTTAGTTCCCAACTGAACCACTGGAACAGTTAGCTCCTCACAGTCTAGTTCCCAATAGAACCACTGGAACAGTTAGCTCCTCACAGTCTAGTTCCCAACAGAACCACTGGAACAGTTAGCTCCTCACAGTCTAGTTCCCAACAGAAACATTGGAACAGTTAGCTCCTCACAGTTTAGTTCCCAACAGAACCATTGGAACAGTTAGCTCCTCACAGTTTAGTTCCCAACAGAACCGCTGGAACAGTTAGCTCCCAAGACAGAAAGGTTATCTCCTAGCCTACAGCACAAGTGAGAGCACTGCACACATGTGGAAAAGGTGAGCAGTCT
>JAODXP020000019.1:37124918-37129918 GCA_027497455.2 Sardinella longiceps | reverse complement strand
TCACCTGTGTGTGTGTGAAGGCAGCCAGGGCGTTGTGGTAGAAGTGAGCTGCTGTGTGTGTGTGTGTGTGTGTGTGTGTGTGTGTGTGTGTGGATCACCTGTGTGTGTGAAGGCAGCCAGGGCGTTGTGGTAGAAGTGAGCAGCTGTGTGTGTGTGTGTGTGTGTGTGTGTGTGTGTGTGTGTGTGTGTGTGTGTGTGAGATCACCTGTGTGTGTGAAGGCAGCCAGGGCGTTGTGGTAGAAGTGAGCAGCTGTGTGTGTGTGTGTGTGTGTGTGTGTGTGTGTGTGTGTGTGTGTGTGTGTGTGTGTGTGTGTGTGTGTGAGATCACCTGTGTGTGTGTGAAGGCAGCCAGGGCGTTGTGGTAGAAGTGAGCAGCTGTGTGTGTGTGTGTGTGTGTGTGTGTGTGTGTGTGTGTGTGTGTGTGTGTGTGTGTGTGTGTGTGTGTGTGTGTGTGTGTGTGATCACCTGTGTGTGTGAAGGCAGCCAGGGCGTTGTGGTAGAAGTGAGCAGCTGTGTGATAATGTTCCATATGCCACTGAGCAGACGCCATGTTGGCCAAACTCTCCGCTAGACCTCGCACACGACCTAAAGAACCTGGACCACAGCAGAACACACACACACACACACACACACACACACACACACACACACACACACACACACACAGACACACACACACTGTACATATATATGAACACTCACACACATAATGAAAAATAGTGAGAGATAGAGAGAGGGGGAAAAGTAGCAAGAGAAAGAGGGAGAGAGAGAGAGGGAGGGATGAGAGAGAGAAAGAGGGAGAGAGAGAGAAAGAGAGGGACGGAGGGAGAGAGAGAGAAAGAGAGGGACGGAGGGGGAGAGAGAGAAAGAGAGGGAGGGGGGAGAGAGAGTGTGTGTGAAATGTCCTCTTACTGAAGGCCAGTGTTGCCTGTGTGTGGAAGGGCACAGCAGAGGCGTGGCGTCCTTGGGCATTAAGGACCGCCCCCAAGTTCAACAGCAGCACAGCCCGCCTCCTGATGTCATTAGGCCCCGCCCATCCACATCTCTCCAGGCTCCGCCTCCTGATGTCATTAGGTGCCGCCCCTCCACACCCCTCCAGAGCCTCAGAGAAGCAAAGCTCTGCCTCCGAGAGCAGTCCCAACTCACACAGGTGCAGCCCCACATCCGTCTGTAATTTCACTGAACACACACACACACACACACACACACGTTACAGTCCCAACTCACACAGGTGCAGCCCCACATCCGTCTGCAGTTTCACTGAACACACACACACACACACACACACACACACATTGCAGTCCCAACTCACACAGGTGCAGCCCCACATCCGTCTGTAATTTCACTGAACACACACACACACACACACACACACACGTTACAGTCCCAACTCACACAGGTGCAGCCCCACATCCGTCTGTAATTTCACTGAACACACACACACACACACACACACACACACGTTACAGTCCCAACTCACACAGGTGCAGCCCCACATCCGTCTGTAATTTCACTGCACACACACACACACACACACACACACACACACACATTGCAGTCCCAACTCACACAGGTGCAGCCCCACATCCGTCTGTAATTTCACTGAACACACACACACACACACACACACACACACACACACATTGCAGTCACTACACAGGTGTACCCCACATCCGTCTGTGCCCACACTGCAACACAGGTGCAGCCCCACATCCGTCTGCAGTTTCCTGCAGAACACCCCACACCACACACACTATATATGCACACTACACTCTAAGCTGACATTTACACATGCTAACATACGCTTACACACATTGAACATAAACACTGGGTGTGGGTGTGGCCTAGTAGGGGTTTAAGTGAAGAGTGGGTGTGGTTTTATGGGTAAGTGGGAGGGGTTTTACCTCTTAAGCTCTGGTCTTTGTGTGTGTGTGTGTGTGTGTGTGTGTGTGTGTGTGTGTGTGTGTGTGTGTGTGTGTGTGTGTGTGTGTGTGTGTGAGTTTTACCTCTCAGCCTCTGGTCTGTGATCCTGTCTCTGCACAGCTACAGGCAGCTCCTCAGAAGAGACAAAGCCCCGCCCCCCTGAGTGTCTAAGCCCCTCCCAGTGGCTATCATCTGATTGGCTGCCTCCCTGAAGGCCATGGCTGACTCCTCCCCCCAGCCGGCCCGCTGGTACCCTTGGGCAGCGAGAGTAAAGGAGTGGGCAGCGGCCTCTCTCTGGCCGAGGGTCAGCTGACAGTAGGCCGTCTTCACTCGCGCATCAGACTGACCTCCGGAGTCACAGGGATCGTGGAGGCGGGCCGATGCCTGGGAGCACCTCAGGGCGTCACTCACCTGTGAACACACACACACACATGAACACCTCAGGGCATCACTCACCTGTGCAACACACACACACACACACACACACACACACACACACAAATGAACACCTCAGGGCGTCACTCACCTGTGAACACACACACACACACACACACACACACACACACACATACATATGAACACCTCAGGGCGTCACTCACCTGTGAACACCTCACACACACACACACACACACATATATGAACACACACACACACACACACACACATATGAACCCACACACACATATGAACTCACACACATATGAACAAACACACACAAACACATATAAACACACACACACACACACACAAACACATATAAACACACACACACACACACACACACAAACACCTCAGGGCATCACTCACCTGTCCCACGCCCTCATAGGCCAGGCCCAGATTGAAGAGCAGGTCAGGGTCGCGACCTCTGACCCCCGCCCAGCGCTGACACCTCAGCAGACAGATGAGCGCCTCTCTGGACCGCCCGGCCTCCAGGTGAGCAGCCGCCAGGTTAAAGATGCACCTGTACTGCAGCCGCCCGCAGAACCAGCCTATGGGCTCTTCACCAATCGGCTTGTCCTCTTGTGATATTCCACCAATCGGCTTGTCCTCTTGTGATAGTCCACCAATCTGCTTGTCTCTTGTGATAGTCCACCAATCTGCTTGTCCTCTTGTGATAGTCCACCAATCGGCTCTCCAGCCATCAGTGGGCCAGTGAGCTCAAGTTGTCCACATGCAGCAGAAGACATGAATCAGACTCTCTAGTTTATGTGGTCTCACTGACACCCTTTAAAGGTGAGGATATCTGTGGATTCAACAGTATACCACTGAGCCCTTTAAAGGTGAGGATATATGTGAAGTCACTACTTGACCACTGAGCCCTTTAAAGATGAGGCCCTTTAAAGATGAGGATATCTGTGAAGTCACTACTTGACCACATGAGGATTTCTGTGGAGTCACACTTGACCACTGAGGCCCTTTAAAGGTGAGGATATCTGTGAAGTCACTACTTGACCACTGGGGCCCTTTAAAGATGAGGATATCTGTGAAACCATTGAGTACTACTGAGGTTTAGAGTAAGTGGTCAAAACCAATCAACACCCTCCTCTGTCACAAAGGTTTGGAATTGGTTATTATTGATATGCAGTACATTAGATATTGATATACATATGCAGACGTGGTTAATTTCAGACAAGTGTATCTATCTATAAACAAATACATAAATGTACGGTAGGTTACTAATCACGTAAAATGTGAGTGTGCTGCTTACCCTGGTGATCAAGCCTGGCCATCGACCATGGGATTGTTGACACCGGTAACCATGGCAGCATTGATGCCACAGAGCTGACCCCTGAACAGTACCACGCCTCTGATAACACAACACAACCGGTTACCTGGGGGAGAGACTCACCTGAGACTGAGCGCAGGTCACCTGGAGAGAGACACACCTGAGATTATTCCTGTGCTCCTCTTCATCCACCCCAGACATCACTAGACGAGTGCAGAGAACCCAAGCATTACTAGACGAGTGCAAAGGTCCCAGACATCACTACACGAGTGCAGAGACCTCAGGCATCACTAGGCGAGTGCAGATGCCCCAGCAGCATAAGTACACGAGTGCAGAGACCTCAGGCATCACTAGGCGATTGCAGATGCCCCAGGCATAAGTACACGAGTGCAGAGACCTCAGGCATCACTAGACGAGTACAGATGCCCCAGGCATAAGTACACGAGTGCAGAGACCTCAGGCATCACTAGGCGAGTGCAGATGCCCCAGGCATAAGTACACGAGTGCAGAGGTTTTGAAAGTCGCAATCCAGGCACCACTGATCAAAAGACTTCCTAATGCAGGGGCCTCAAACTACGACTACGGCCGCCTCATCATTATTTATGGCCCTCCAAGATGTCCCTGTAACTGCTCCCTCACTGGACTTCAACACTGTCAAACTTATTTTCTCCAGTTCATTCTCTATGGCGACTCTAAACACAGCCTGGCTCTGTGCACAGACAATTCTGCCTTTTTAGAGTCGGTTCAGGCCTATTTGTCAAACAGAGCAAATGTAACTTTTGCTTCTTTTGGCCACTGAATGTTTATGTGTTATTTTTATATATTTAATTTTAGCCTACCTGTTGGAATGCAAAATAAATTCTATATGTCATTTATGGGTAAACTATTCCATTCAAAAGCCATGGTTATATATGGCATTAAAATATTCCATTTATTCCATTCCAATATTTCCATTTAAGACTATTTATATTATTTTTACATGAAAGTAGCTCAACATAAATAACAATAGCTTATATTAAATTGATATAGTCTATATTGAAATAAATTTCAACTATAGGCTATAGACCTGCTGTATACAGTAGGCAATATCTACTGTAATGAACCTTGTAGATCTCTAGTCCCCAGCCCTCTGAGAGAGCCAAGCAGAGCAGAGTGACCCCGGCCCTCTTCACTGGCCTATGGATGCACTCCCCTGGGGTTCACTCTCGGCTCGCTCACTATGCACTGTAATATACGCACACTAGTTAGTAAAACTAGCACCCTGTGTACTTAACTGTCAGCTTACCCTCTAGCGCCCTCCAGTGATATACACTAGTTAGTAAAACTCTCTGGGGTCCTGCTGTAAGCTCAC